>JAIUZE010070917.1:0-29366 GCA_022085475.1 Heliosperma pusillum
TCAAAAGAATTAAAATATCTAATGTGAGTGGAAAACGATGACCTGGGCGCGTGACTCATGCCAAAGTCGAGTTTCGGTTTCGTTTCGCGATTTACGATGAGTCGGGAATAGTTAAATAACGTTCGGTTAAAACCGTAAACGTTATTCTTTAAATTCCGAATAAATTCAAAATAATTATATTAAATTATGATAAATCTTAATAAATCTAAATAAAATAAATCAAAAATATTATTTTTTTAAATAAAATTTCGGTCTTCATACTTATGAGACGAGTCGGGAAAAGTCAACGGAAGTCAAAGTTGACGGAAAAGTCGAGAAAAGTCGAAGATGACTTAAAAGTCAAGAAAAGTTTAGGACGACTTAAAAGTCAAGAAAAAGTCAATGACGACTTTTAAAAAGTCAAGGAAAGTCAAAGACGACTTAAAAAGTCAAGAAAAGTCAAAGATGACTAAAAACGGTCTTTTCATGAAATCTCTCAGAAATTCCAAATACGAACGCGGAATTTCAAAATAAGACTCGGAACAAAAATTCCTATTTTAAAAACTTAAGTTCTACTGAAAAGTGTTAGTAAATATTTTTACTAGAAAAATCGGGTACTTTTCGGGTTGTTACAAAAACACATAAAGATATCGAGTAACCCTTCACCGTTACCTTTTAGCATCTTCAAATTTAGTTTCCTTCTTCTTCTTCAACGAGAAAGATGTTGGAGTAGGTGTCCTCAACAATAGTGCGCCACATAATAATCTCAATAAGGAATATAATTGGGATATTTATTGACTATATGTATATATGATTAGTCAGTTGATTTAACGTAAATCAATAACGGTTGGCTGACTAGAGTTTGACGTTATTGTCGTATGACGGCGTTGATCAACTGATCCCTTTCGGTCACACCTATAGGATGAAACCCAAATAGTAACTAATTATTTGTATATGATACAATTGATTAGTCCATTACATATATTTGATATGTACGAGAGTTAATTGTTAGAAATTGAGTTAAGAACTCAAACTCGATTAAGTTTATTTTTCAATTATGCAATAATTGACTAATAAATTTATATCTTATTTTAGGAAAAATTGTTGATTACAGCCTTTTAAAAATATGATTTTGAAAATTACAGCCTTATATAAATATTTTTGAAAATTACACCCAACTAATCACTTCTGATGAGAAATTACCGTCCAAACTTTTACTCCGGCGGAATCTTATAGCAAATTTTGAAATTTATCATTTAAGTTCATCTTTTATGACGAAAATGCCCAAACTTTCTCCCACTTCTCCATTTCTTTACCATCTCTTCTGTCATTTGTCTCTCACATTTTTGCTCTTGTTAATTGTTAATACAAGTCTTCCTTGAGCCCCAAACCACATGTATAGTTTAATTTTTATTAATTTCATGTATATTGTGTGTATCTCATTTATCCCCAAATTGGAAATAATTAGGGTTCATCTAGGTGATATATCTTCAAGGTGGTCTGAGAACTCAGGTTGTAGCTTTGGAAATAGACGCGTATATGCTATTGTGGTAACCCAATTGCTTTTGCCACTTCATGGACGATTAGTGATCGTGCTTGTCGCGAGCCCGATACAAAGATAATTTACCCAGACTAGGCTAATAACAATTTATTGTAATTAGGGAAGTACGGGTCGATCCTAAGGGAGATGGTGTTTCCTATAAGATGTGAAGTGTCTCGCAATTGGGTCTTATCTAAGAATATCTGGGTTTTGGGAATTTAGTTTCTAAACTACTACAAGGCATAAACGAAAACGAAATAAAAACAAATGGAAATGAAAACAATAAAACAATTGGTGAATTAACAATGATGAAAAACATCTAGGGAAGTAGGTTCACACATGTAGATTGACATATTGATACAATTGGATATAGGACATGCAAATAATTCATTGTGAGTTCGTAAGAATGATGTGTTCATTACAATCATAGATCAGATGGTCTGGCAGGCATTTAGGCGATTTACTAGGTCTTAATCTACCATGTCATGCTTTGTCTATTCAATTCACATATCTCTACCTTGGAAAAAAATTCCATACTAGTCAATGATTTCCGGCCAGAAATTGTTAACTATCGTTATAGTCCAAACATGCATAGACACAATGTTTTATAAGTACAATTTCTTTTATCCAATTAATATCTTTTAACCAATCTAACATGGCTACCCTACACCCTAGAAAGGGACTACTCACTCATGATAATGTCTAAATCTAAGATGATATTAACAATGAAAACTAGGATAGACATGTTTATTTGATTTTGACTCTTTATGTGGCGATAATAACGACGCTAATTGATAATCTAAGAAATGAAATGACAATTATAACGATACTAAAAATGAATCTACAATAACATATAAAGAAAATAACAATCAAATGGAAAACATAAAGACATTTAAATAAAGGATAAAGCAGGAATACCTAGGTGACGATCAACGACGAAAGTGATAACAATAATAGAAATCCCTTGCATAGAATAATCGTTCCTTGAATTACAACACTTGAACCCAACAAAGTAGATTACAAAGATTGAAACTCTTATTGATCTAAGCTAAGGTTTTGATGTATAAAGGACAGAATTAAACTAAGAAGAAAAGAAGAAACGGAAGAAGAAGATGAGAGAAGAGAGGTTAGTCCTCCCTTCCTCCTAATCTAGGTTTTGTAAAGAGAAAGGTAGAAGAGAATTGTGTGAAGAAATGTGAGATGTGTTGAGAAGAGGGGCAGGAGCTCTCTTTATATAGCATTAGGGTTTCGTGGGGAAGGGGTCGAGCATTGAACATATAGGACAAAAATAGGAAGTTGAAGCATTTTGCTCGAAGCAGCAAACATCCCCGATCGGGTACACACTTACCCGATCGGATAAGTTGTCATCTGGGTGCTTTTGACTAACGTTTCATCTCCCTTTGCTTTGACTTGACTTCCATCATCCCCCTTGACCTCTTGAGTCGGGTTTGTTGATAGGGTTTGATGTAAAGCGATGAATTCTTCGCTTAACTGATTGATCTTCCGACAACTGCGACATCGTCTTTACTCCTTCTCTCTTTTGAATTAGTGAACCTCCTTGAAATGCCTTTCACTTGGTCAAGCTTGCTTCTTCAAATCGTCGGGTTCTAGGCAAATGCTCGGGAATATAGAAAAAGGGCGTAGAAACGTCACTTTCCCTACAAAACAGGTTAGAACATAGGAATTCGCCTAGAAGACGATATCAGCTCATAAAATGGCTTAACAAAGCACAAATGACATACAGAACCGAGCTAAATTGGGAGTTATAATCATACAAATATTCACTTATCAAACTCCCCCAAGCTAAACATTTGCTTGTCCTCAAGCAAACATAGCAAACAATACCAGGACAAGGTTGCAAGCATTGACTACTTGTGACAACCCTCGCGAATGCGGAAATAAAAACATACAAGCATGTGATTTAATTAGCGGAAATACGGTATTTTAAAAACCTTTATACATGCAAGATAGAAAATACGAGGTGTGTCAAATATTACAAACCAAATACAAAATACTATAAGAGACGTAGTCTCTCAAAATGTTAACAAAAGACAAGTTATTTAGCAACTAGCTAAGAACGTCTAAAGGTGTTTCATCCAGGGACAACGCCCGCTAGCTCACACCCGAACCCAAAATACCAAGCAAAAAGCCATCCAAATCAAGCAACCTGTTCATCCATGAAAAACATGAACGCCACAGTCAGTGGGGAGTAACTCCGGGTTCTCCCAGCCATATCACATTAAACGTACATAGAAGGAAATACAAAAGTAGAATCATGCATATAGAGATATACATGTGAGATACGATAAGAATAGATAGGCAATCCAATATATAATGGTAAGAGCATATGAAGTACAAGTTCGAATCCATCATGTTATACAAAGACTCGGGGAAGACACTCTTAGGCAACCGAATACGCTCACTAGGGCTTGCATCTCACCGTTAGCGGTATAAGTTTGATAAGATTGAGACTCGACAAACAAATCATGCCAAGTCATGTGAAGATCATAATAAATCAATCATATAATCATTCATCCAGACATACAATACATTGACGACCTCTCTCACGGTAGATGAAACGCACTAGCACCGTGTACATGGCAAGAATGATTAAAATCGCATCCACGGGATGACATTTCCCTGAACGCATACACGATGACATTTCGTATATGTAGACTAATTTCCTCCTGTTAGGACGACGATATAAATACCCGGTCCTAGTCTAAACCTGGCCAGACTCTCGGAATAAACGTGTTCCGATTCGACAAGCGATGACATTTCGCATCCAAGACTCGGTCAATCATAGAAGCCGAGTACCCCAAATTCGGTCGATAATTCACGAAAGAGGCGGAAAAGAGCACAAGCATCAAAACAAGAGGTACGCTACATGCCAATGACACCACCTCGCAAGTACACAACATTTGACGGCCGGGTCGATCAACGCAAAGCGTTCACCTCCCAACAACGTTGCGTATGCCCACTAACACATGCAATTAAGCAGTAAGGATACATCCCCGTTCCGACATTCCAGCCTTACGAACGTGGAGGTAGCCAAGGAAATGAGAGTACAAAGCACATAACAAAATAGTGCTTAAACCGTAACATTTGTAAAAACCGACTCAAAGTGGGACATACTAAAAACCGTCACAAAACATACGATACAAGCGAATGAAATATCATATATTCGAAACATTAATATTTTAAGTCACTACGTAAAGTTATACGTTAAATGAACGATCGGAAATATTATAAATGAAATCGTAAACAAGAAATACAAGGACCTTCCAATAGGTGCCAGCCGGTCAGGTGGACCGGCAACCGGCCACCTGGCTGACGCCAAGTATCATATGAATAACCAAGTGAAAATACAGTGTGTCCCAGCCGGTCAATGGGACCGGCTGCCGGCTACCCGGCTGGGACCAAAGGTTCATAAGAAAAACAAAGAGGAAAGTTGAGGTGTCTCAGCCGGTCGGCTGACCGGCTGCCGGTCGGCCGGCTGAGACCTAACCCATGCATAAAACTTCACGTAACTAAAATAATATACAGCCACCGCCCCAGCCGGTAGGCTGACCGGCTGGCGGTCGGCCGGCTGGGGTCAACTTCACACGAAAATTGCCATTTTCACTAAAGGATCAACATTTAACAATTATCGACTATCATCATAAATCATCAATTCTCATATCGATTCTCAACAAACATTAAGTATCATCATCAACACAATTACTAAGCTTACTAATCATATTCTAAATACGATTCCTAGCATAGAAAACACGTAAAACACGTAAATGATATCGAGTAACCCTTCACCGTTACCTTTATGCGTCTTCACTCCGCGTCAAGGTCCTCTTCAATCAAGAAGTAGTCTTTGTCGGGGTCTTGGAGGTCACCACCTACAAATAGTTAATAAAAGATGAATATACTTCACCTTGAGAAAGACGGAAAGTTTGAAAAGCGAGAAAGACGGTAATTTTATTACCAATACGGATAGAGGAAGATAAGAGGGGAAGAATAAGACGAACTTACGTGAATTTGAGCGAGAAATTTAAAAAGTTTAATTCTAAACTAAAACTAAATTTCGCTCAAATTCTAAATTTGCAGGTAAAATCCAAATATGAACTCGGAAATTCTAAATTCGACCCGGAAAATTTAATTCTAAACTAAAACTAAATTTCGCTGAAAAATATCCGTAAAATATTTTTACTATAAAAATAGGGTACATTTGCAGGTGTTACAATCACCCCACCTTTTAAAAAGTTTCGCCCTCGAAACTTGAGCGAAAGAAAGATACCTTAATCGAATAAGCTTGGATATTTACTACGCATAGAAGCTTCCGTTTCCCACGTCTCTTCTTCAACATTGGCACATCTCCACAAGATTTTCACTAAAGGAACCACTTTACTTCTCAACTTCTTATCCTTGCGATCTAGGATGCGGATCGGCTTCTCTTCAAAGGATAAATTCAGTTCAAGCTCGGGCATTTCCTTTTGAAAGACATGGCTTGGATCACTAACATACTTTCTCAATTGAGAAACATGGAATACATCATGAACCTTAGCCAAATTTGGGGGCAAATCCAACTTGTAAGCAACGGCACCAATCCTTTTCACAATATCAAAGGGTCCAATGTATTTCGGGCTTAATTTACCCTTAACACCAAACCGTTTAACTCCCTTCATTGGAGATACTTTCAAGAACACCTTATCTCCAACCTCAAATTCTAGCGGTCTTCTTCGGATATCGGCATAAGACTTTTGACGGTCTTGAGCGGCTTTCATTCTATCACGAATGACCTTCACATGATCAATGGTCTCAACAAGAACATCGGGGCCTAAGTCACGAACATCACTCAATTGATTCCAACATATAGGACTTCGACATTTTCTTCCATAAAGAGCTTCATAAGGAGCCATCTTGATCGAGGCATGATAACTATTGTTGTAAGAAAACTCCACCAACGGTAGACTCTTTTCCCAACTAGATTGGAAGTCAAGTGCACAAGCCCTAAGCAAGTCTTCTAAAGTCTGAATAGTCCTCTCGGTCTGACCATCCGTAGCGGCATGAAATGCGGTACTCATCAACAATTTACTACCCATGGCTTCTTGTAAAGCCTTCCAAAATCTCGAACAAAACCTCGGATCTCGGTCGGATATAATCTCCTTGGGAACACCATGGTATCTAACAATCTCATCAACATAGGCTTTCGCTAGTCGATCTAAACTCCAGGTTTCTTTGATCGGAATGAATCTAGCACACTTGGTCAAACGATCAACAACAACCCAAACGGCATCTTTACCTCCAACGGTCCTCGGCAAAGCCATAACAAAATCCATGGAAATAGATTCCCACTTCCATAGCGGAATATCCAACGGTTGTAGCAATCCACCGGGCCTCTTGTGTTCAATCTTCTCTTGTTGGCAAGTCAGACATCTTCCAACATAAGACACGACATCGCCCTTCAAGTTCGGCCACCAAAATTATAGCTTCAAGTCTTTGTACATCTTATCACCTCCGGGGTGAATAGAATAAGGGGAAAGGTGAGCTTCATCAAGAACTCGCTTTCTCAAATCAAGAGCATTAGGAACAAATAAACGGTCATGGAAACGAAGAACACCTTCATCATCAAACTTGAAATCTTTAGCTTTTCCTTCAAGAAGTTTGGCTTGAATAGACTTGTAGGTAAGATCATCAACTTGGCTTTCGCGGATATCACGGAGAAAAACAGGTTCGGCAGTCATAGCACCAACATAAACAAATCCACGCTCCACGAATTCCAACTTCAACTTTCGAAACTCAGCACAAAGATCATCGGGTAATACCCGCATAGCATTCAAGGCATGATAAGCTTTCCTACTAAGAGCATCGGCAACAACATTAGCCTTCCCTTCATGATACAACAACTCAAAGTCATAATCATTCACCAATTCCAACCATCTTCTTTGTCTCATATTCAACTCTTTTTGAGTAAATATGTACTTCAAACTTTTGTCATCGATGAATATACGACAATGAACTCCAATAAGGTAGTGTCTCCACACCTTCAAAGCATGAACAACAGCGGCCAATTCCAAATCATGAGTAGGATAGTTCACTTCATGAACTCTCAACTGCCTCGAAGCATACGCCACCACTTTCCTACTTTGCATAAGAACACAACCCAAACCCATCTTAGAAGCATCACAATAGACATCAAAGTCTACTCCATCCTCAGGCAAAGTCAACACCGGAGCGGTAGTTAACCTCTTCTTTAACTCTTGAAACGCAGCTTCACAAGCTTCATTCCATAGGAACTTGGTTTCCTTCTTCAACAACTGGGTCATCGGTCTAGCAAGCTTAGAGAAATCCTTGACAAATCTACGGTAATAACCAGCTAATCCAAGAAAACTTTGAATTTCTTTAATATCGGTCGGACTCTTCCAATCCACCACAGCTTCAATCTTTGAAGGATCCACTATTACACCTGCTTTAGAAATCACATGCCCAAGAAAGGACACCTTAGGTAACCAGAATTCACACTTGGAAAATTTAGCATACCACTTCTGACGACGAAGAACACTCAAAATAGTCCTTAGATGAATAGCATGCTCTTCTTCGGACTTGGAGAAAATAAGAATATCGTCAATGAACACCACCACACACTTGTCAAGGTACTCACTAAATGTGCGGTTCATTTGATCCATAAAGATAGCGAGAGCATTGGTCAATCCCAATGGCATCACCTTGAACTCATAATGACCATACCTTGTACTAAAAGCGGTCTTTGGAATATCAACATCACGAACGGGAATTTGGTGATAACCGGATCTCTAATCAATCTTGGAAAAAGTAGAAGCACCCTTTAGTTGATCAAACAAATCTTCTATTCTTGGCAAAGGATACCTATTCTTGATTGTAATCCGATTCAACTCACAATAATCAATACAAACCCTCATAGAACCATCCTTCTTCTTCACAAAAAGAACGGGAGCACCCCAAGGCGAGGCACTTGGTCGAATAAAACCCTTCTAAATCATATCATCTAACTGCTTCCTTAATTCTTTCAACTCGGTTGGAGCCATACGGTAAGGAGTTTTGGCTATGGGTCCAGAACCAGGTACAAGATCAATAGAGAACTCAACATCACGCTCGGGAGGAATCCCGGGCAATTCTTCAGGGAATACATCAACGAATTCTCGAACAATAGGCACATCTTCAATACTTGGCAAAGAGGTAGTTGAAGAAGTCACAATACACAAGTATGCTCGGTGACCCTTTCTTACCATACTTACCAATTTCATAGCGGAAATCAAAGACACACCTTTTCGGGGATGAGATCCCTTATAGGTTATTCTAACTCCTAAAGGACTCTTTAAATAAATCTTTTGATCACGACACTCGAATCTAGCATGGTACAATGCCAACCAATCGATACCTAGAATTATATCGAACTCTCCTAGAGGAAACTTAAGGAGATTAGCGGGAAAGATAGAACCCGCAATAGATATTGGGACATTAGGATAAAGAGTAGAACAAGAGATGATATCTCCGGATGGTAAGGATATGGGAGTATCCTCACTAGATGTAGGCTTGATAGATAATTTATGAGCATAAGTCGAAGACACAAAAGACATAGAAGCACCGGTATAAAAAAGAATAAGACACGGTTGCTCTAAGATTGAGAACATACCCGTAATGATCTCTGGATGAGCATCGGCTTTGGCACGGCTCATAACAAAGATAGAACCCTTAGGTTTAGCAGGAGGAGGGGGCAACTTTCGATCGGGGCAATCCTCATAACGGTGACCACCTTTTTGACAAAAGTAGCAAATATAAGGTCGGTTGGAACAAGACACACCGGGGTGGTGTGGAAGTCTACAACGGTTACATTGGCGACCTTGAGCTTGAGCCTGAGGAGCATAAGGCCTATGAGCCACATTAGAAGTAGCTCGAGGAATGAAAGGAGCGGGAGCTCTTGTATTTGCATTGTAAGGAGGATTGAATCTCCTCTTGTTAGCATAAGAGTTAGAAGGAGACGGAATAAATGGTCTCTTCCCAAAAACATTTGGCCTTGGAGTGAAAGTGTGACAACCCTCGCGAATGCGGAAATATAAAACATACAAGCATGTGAAATAATATGCGGAAATACGGTATTTTAAAAACTTTTAAACATGCAAGATATATATATAACACGAGGTGTGTCAAAATATTACAAACTAAGTACGGAATATACAACAAAGAGACGGGGTCTCTTAAAATGTTAGCAAAGAACAAGTGTTTAACCAAAACTAGCTACTATCGTCTAGAGGTGAACTTCCAGGGACAACGCCAGCTAGCTCACACCCGAACCCCAAAATGTCACAGCCAAAAATCATCCAAGCAAGAAACCTGTTCATCCATGAAAAACATGAATGCCACAGTCAGTGGGGAGTAACTCCGGGTTATCCCAGCCATATTACATCAAACGTACATATAAGGTAATACGAAAGTAAATTCAGCAATAATATATATATCTGTGAGTTAGATAAGAATAGATAGGCATCCAAATATTTGATGATAAGAAGATCATATGGAAAGCCAAATCCGAAACCATCATGTTATTCAAAGACCGGGAAAGACACTCTTAGGCAATCGAATAAGCTCACTAGGGCTTGCCATCTCACCGTTAGCGGTTATTTTATTATAAGATTGATAAGATTGAGCTGACAGCACAAAACCCAGTCAAGTCATTGCGATGATTTACACAAAATCCAACATATTATATCCATTCACGAACCAAGACCATGACAGTGTCCAATCATGAAATGACCATGAACAAGATCATGAAATCACGCATTCAAAGACGACATAAGACGACAACTCTCACGGTAAATGAAACGCACTAGAATCGTGTACATGGCAAGTATGATTAACAGGCATCCACGGGATAAAGCATTTCCCTGAACTCATACACGATGCTACATTTCGTATATGTAGACTAATTTCCTCCTGGTAGCACGACGATAATAAATATCCGGTCATAGTCTAAACCTGGCCAGGATCTCGGAATATAACGTGTTCCGATTCGACATGCGATAAAACGTTTCGCATCCAAGACTCGGGCTTACAATATATATGCCGAGACCCCAAGCGGTTTAGAATCAATTCACGAAAGAGCGCGGAAGAAAAAAACAGCTCAAGCCTCATAACATGCAGGGACGCTACATGCAAATAACACCCACCTCGCAAGTACACAAATTTGCCGGCCGGGTCGAACAACGCATAGCGTTCAACTCCCAACAACGTCGTCATATGCCCACTAACACATGCATTTAAGCAGTAGGATACCTCGCCGTTCCGACATTCCAGCCTTACGAACGGAAAGGTAGCCAAGGGAATGAGAATACAAAGCACAAGACAACATAGTGCTCAAACCGACTCATTTGTAAAAACCGACTCAAAGTGGGAACATATCGAAAACCGTCACAAAACATGTGATACATGCGAAAGAGATATCATATATCCAAAACATGAATATTATAAGACATTACGTAAAATTATACGATAAACTGATCATGCGAATTAATATAAATCACGAGTTTTAGAAGTCAAAAGAAAACAACACAGCCGTGTTGCAGGCCGGGCAGGAGACCGGTGGCCGGTGGGCGGCTCAGAACACAGGCAAAATCCCAAAAACAGAGAAAAGAGGTCTGGGCCGGTCAGTCGACCGGCGGCCGGTCGACCGGCACAGAACATCACACCAAAATCAAAACTTCAATACTGATGTGTTCCAGGCCGGTGGATGGACCGGTGGCCGGTTGGCCGGCCTGGAGCACCTCTTATACAAAAATCCAATTTTCCAAATGAGTTACTAGAGTGTTCCCAGCCGGTTGGCAGACCGGCGGCCGGTCGACCGGCAGGGAACCCCAGTTCACCCGAGAGCCTCTTACAGTTAACCAATTCATTTCCAAATCATTTCAATTCATATATATACTTCAAATAATCATCAACAATCAATATAATTCATCAACATTCATCATATAACATCATTTACTAATCATAGCATGGATCCTAATCTTCCTAATCGTAATCAAATACGATTTTCTAGCATATAAACATGTAAAACACGTAAGTGATACCTAGTAACCCTTCACTGTTACCTTTGAGCGTCTCTACTAGTCGTCAAGCTCCTCCTCTATAAGGAAATAGTCTTTATCGGGATCTTGGAGGTCGCCACCTACAAATAGATCGTAAAAAGATGAATAAAGTTCATCTTGAGAAAGACGGAAATCTTGAAAAGCGAGAAAGACGATGATTTTAATATCAATACGGATAGAGGAAGGTACGGGAAGAATAATAAGACGAACTTACGGAAATTCTATCAAGTAACGAAGAAGATACGCGAATTCCAAAATCGAATTCAAAGAGGGAAAGTTGATTTCTTAGAGAGGAAGAAAAGGGTTTTGTGTTTGATTTGGTGTTGAATGAAAAATTAGGTTAAGGAAGGGAGTAGTGTGAGTTGTGTAGGGAAAGGTCAAAGACGGTTTCAAAGTCGAGAAAGTCAAACCCGACTCAAAAGTCAAGAAAAGTCAAACTCGCCTTAAGACGGGATTTTCATGAAATCTCGCAGAAAATCCAAATACGAACTCGGAAATTCTAAATTCAACTCGGAACTTAAAATTATGAATTAAAACTTAAAATTACTGAAAAGCTTTCGTAAAATATTTCTACTAGAAAAATAGGGTACATTTCCGGGTGTTACAATCACCCCACCTTTTAAAAAGTTTCGTCCTCGAAACTTGAGGAAAAATAAAATTTTACCTTACTAAAAAAGACTCGGATATTTACTACGCATAGAAGCTTCGGTTTCCCAAGTCTCTTCTTCGACATTAGCACTTCTCCACAAGATTTTCACCAAAGGCACTACTTTACTTCTCAACTTCCTATCCTTACGATCTAGGATACGGATCGGCTTCTCTTCAAAGGATAAATTCGGTTCAAGCTCGGGCAATTCAACTTGAAAGACATGGATTGGATCACTTACATACTTTCTCAATTGAGAAACATGAAAAACATTATGAACCTTAGCCAAATTCGGCGGCAAATCCAACTTATAAGCAACGGCACCAATCCTTTCTACAATATCAAAGGGTCCAATGTATTTCGGACTCAATTTACCCTTAACACCAAACCTTTTAACACCCTTCATAGGGGACACCTTCAAGAACACTTTATCACCCACATCAAACTCTAACGGCCTTCTTCGGATATCGGCATAAGACTTTTGACGGTCTTGAGCGGCTTTCATTCTATCACGAATGACATTCACATTATCAATGGTCTCAACAAGAACATCGGGGCCTAAATCACGATTGTCACTCAATTGATTCCAACATATAGGACTCCGACATTTCCTTCCATAAAGAGCTTCATATGGAGCCATCTTAATAGATGCATGATAGCTATTGTTGTAAGAAAACTCCACCAACGGTAAACTCTTTTCCCAGCTAGACTGAAAGTCAAGAGCACAAGCCCTAAGCAAGTCTTCTAAAGTCTGAATAGTCCTCTCAGTCTGACCATCCGTAGCGGCATGAAATGCAGTACTCATCAACAACTTACTACCCATGGCTTCTTGCAAAGCTTTACAAAATCTCGAACAGAATCTCGGATCTCGGTCGGATATAATCTCCATAGGAACACCATGGTATCTAACAATTTCATCCACATAAGCTTTTGCTAATCGGTCCAAATTCCAAGTTTCTTTGATCGGAATAAATCTAGCACACTTGGTCAATCGATCAACAACAACCCAAACGGCATCTTTACCTCCAACGGTCTTCGGCAAAGCCATAACAAAATCCATAGAAATTGATTCCCACTTCCATAGGGGAATATCCAATGGTTGTAGCAATCCACCGGGTCTCTTGTGTTCAACTCAATTGTTGGCAAGTCAAACATCTACAACATAAGAACAAAAATCCAACCCTTCAAGTTGGCCACCCCACCAAAACTGTAGCTTCAAATCTTGTAAATCTTAATCACCACCGGGGTGAATAGAATAAGGGGAAAGGTGAGCTTCATCAAGAACTCGCTTCCTCAAATTAAGAGCATTAGGAACAAATAACCGACCATGGAAACGAAGAACACCTTCATTATCAAACTTGAAATCTTTACCTTTACCTTCAAGAATTTTGGCTTGGATAGACTTGTAGGTAAGATCATCCACTTGACTTTCACGGATTTCACGGAGAAACACAGGTTCGGCAATCATAGCACCAATATGAACAAATCCACGCTCTACAAACTCCAAACTCAACCTTCGAAACTCGGCACAAAGATCAACAGGTAATACATGCATAGCATTCAAAGCATGAGAAGCCTTCCTACTAAGAGCATCTTCAACAACATTTGCCTTCCCTTAATGATACAATAACTCAAAATCATAATCGTTCACCAATTCCAACCATCTTCTTTGCCTCATATTCAACTCTTTTTGAGTAAATATGTACTTCAAACTCTGGTGATCGGTGAAGATACGACAATGAACTCCAATTAAATAATGCCTCCATACTTTCAAAGCATGAACAACAGCGGCCAATTCTAGATCATGAGTAGGATAGTTCACTTCATGAACTCACAACTGCCTAGAAGCATAAGCCACCACCTTCCGATTCTGCATAAGAACACAACCTAATCCCATTTTAGAAGCATCATAATAGACATCAAAGTCTACTCCATCTTCGGGCAAAGTCAACACCGGAGCGGTAGTTAACCTCTTCTTTAACTCTTGAAACGCATTTTCACAAGATTCATTCCATAGGAATTTGGTTTCCTTCTTCAATAACTGAGTCATAGGCCTAGCAAGCTTAGAGAAATCCTGGACAAACCTTCGGTAGTAACCGGCTAACCCAAGGAAACTTCGAATCTCTCTAATATCAGTCGGACTCTTCCAATCAACAACGGCCTCAATTTTAGAAGGATCCACCATAACACCCTCTTTTGAAATAACATGCCCAAGAAAGGACACTTTAGGTAACCAAAATTCACACTTAGAGAACTTAGCATACCACTTCTGACGACGTAGGACACCCAAAATAATCCTCAAATGAATAGCATGCTCATCTTCGGACTTGGAGAAAATAAGAATATCATCAATGAAAACCACCACACACTTGTCAAGATACTCACTAAATGTGCGGTTCATCTGATCCATAAAGATAGCGGGAGCATTCGTCAATCCAAATGGCATTACTTTGAACTCATAATGACCATACCTCGTACTAAAAGCGGTCTTCGGAATATCAACATCTCTAACCGGAATTTGATGATAACCGGATCTCAAATCAATTTTCGAAAAGTAGAAGCACCCTTTAATTGGTCAAACAAATCTTCAATTCTAGGTAAAGGATACCTATTCTTGATTGTAATCCGAGTCAATTCACGATAATCGATACACAACCTCATAGAACCATCCTTCTTCTTCACAAAAAGGACAGGAGCACCCCACGGCGAGGCACTTGGTCGAATAAAACCCTTTTCAATCATATCATCCAACTGCTTCCTTAATTCTTTCAATTCAGACGGAGCCATACGATAAGGAGCTTTGGCAATTGGACCAGAACCCGGAACAAGATCAATAGAGAATTCAACATCACGCTCGGGAGGAATCCCGGGCAAATCTTCGGGGAATACATCAATGAACTCTCGAACAATAGGCACATCTTCAATACTTGGCAAAGAGGTATTTGAAGAAGTCACAACACACAAGAATGCTTGATGACCTTTTCTAACCATACTTACCAACTTCAAAGCGGAAATTAAAGACACACCTTTACGGGGATGAGATCCCTTATAGGTTATTCTAACACCTAAAGGACTCTTTAAAAAGATCTTTTGATCGCGACACTCGAACCTAGCATGATACATAGCTAACCAATCTATACCTAAAATAATATCAAACTCTCCTAGAGGAAATTTAAGGAGATTCGCGGGAAAGATAGAACCCGAAATAGATATAGGTACATTTGGATAAAGAGTTGAACAAGAGATAATATCTCCGGAAGGTAAGGATATGGAAGTATCCTCACTAGATGTAGGCTTGATTGATAATTTACTAGCATAAGTTGATGACACAAAAGACATTGAAGCACCGGTATCAAATAAAATAAGACACGGTTGCTCTAAGATTGAGAACATACCCGTAATGATCTCGGGATGAGCATCGGCTTCGGCACGGCTCATGACAAAGATTGAACCCTTAGGTTTAGGAGGAGGAGGGGGCAACTTCCGATCGGGGCAATCTTCGTAACGATGACCACCCTTTTGACAGAAGAAGCAAATGTAAGGTCGGTTGTTACATGCCACACCGGGATGGTATGGAAGTCTACAACGGTTGCAAAAACGACCTTGAGCTTGAGCTTGAGGAGCATAAGGCCTATGAACTACATTTGAAGTAGCTCTAGGAATAAAAGGAGCAGGATTCCTTGTATTGGCATTGGAAGAAGGATTAAACCTCCTCTTGTTAGCATAGGAATTCGAAGAAGACGGGATAAACGGCCTCTTCCCGAAAGCATTCGGCCTAGGAGCATACGAAGGAGAGGGATTATTCATTAAAGCTTCATCCCTTATAGCCTTCATTGAATTCTCGGCCCACAAAGCATCATCGTAGAGATCTCCAAAGGATGCGGTACCCCTTCTCACCTTACTTTGAAGAACGGCATTCAACTTATTACGATAATAGAAAGCACGATCTTCATCATCACGAATAAGTCTCGGCGCAAAGTGAGCGAGCTTATTAAACTCCGTTGTAAAATCTTGAGCCGATAGGTTACCTTGCTTAAAATCTATAAACTCCTTGAGCCTTTGTTGTTTAAGCTCCTTGGGATAAAATCTACCCTCCACAAGAGCTTTAAAGCAAGACCAATTAAAGTCCTCTTCAAGAACGGCAGTGGCACTTGTGATAGCCCACCAGTTGTCGGCTTCCCGCACCAGAAAGTGCTTTGCAATCCTCACTTTATCCTCTTCCCGGACTTGGTAAAGATCAAACTGCTTTTCCATCTCCCGGAACCAATCGGATAGCTCCGTAGGATCCGGTTCACCACCATAAGGCACGATCTTACTCCTTGCAATTTGACCCGCCACCCATGCATAACCACCTTGTTGGTTGTCCTCCCTTCTAGGGGGAACTTGGTTGGCATTAGCGAGAGCGGCATCTTGCTGATTCTTCAGCACTTGAGCAAGAGCCTCCATCATAATATTATCAGCTGAACGTGGTCTAACCATCTTCATAAGAACAAAAACAATTTAAGTTACTCCTATCAATTAGCATAAACAAATAGACTACCAAGTAAAGTCCTTAACTTCTACCCAATCTCTCATTTATTATTTCAAGGTCAAGTAGTTTAAGTTAGGGTTCACGTGTATGCGGCGTGGAGCGTAAAGGCTCTGATACCAACGTTGACAACCCTCGCGAATGCTGAAAGATAAAACAATACAGCCCTTTAAAAGATATCGGAAATACGGTATTTTAAAAACTTTGTACTACCTCATTGTAAATAAAGACGACAGGTGCCCAAATATTACAATAAATACGGAATATACAATAAAGAGACGGGGTCTCTTCAAATGTTAGCAAAGAACAAGTGTTTAACAAAAACTAGCTACTATCGTCTAGAGGTGAACTTCCAGGGACAACGCCCGCTAGCTCACACCCGAACCCCAATATATCATATCCAAAAATCATCCAAAGCAGGAAACCTGTTCATCCATGAAAAACATGAATGCCACAGTCAGTGGGGAGTAACTCCGGGTTCTCCCAGCCATATTACATCAAACGTACATATAAGGTAATACGAAAGTAAAGCATGCATACATATAGATATACATGTGAGTTGCGATAAGAATAGATAGGCAATTCTATAGAAATTGATAAGATCATGTGGAAATCAAATCCGTAACCATCATGTTATTCAAAGACTCGGGATAGACACTCTTAGGCAATCGAATACGCTCACTAGGGCTTGCATCTCCCCGTTAGCGGTATAAGATTGATAAGATTGAGACTCGACAGACAAACCAGTCAAGTCATGCGATGATCACAATAAATCCAACATATTATCATCCATTCACGAACCAAGACAATGACGGTGTCCAATCATGCAATGACCATGAACAATATCATGAAATCACGAATTCAAGAACGACACAAGACGACAACTCTCACGGTAAATGAAACGCACTAGCATCGTGTACATGGCAAGTATGATTAAAGGCATCCACGGGATCACATTTCCCTGAACTCATACGCGATGCTTACATTTCGCCTATGTAGACTATTTTCCTCCTGGTCGCACGACGATAATAATACGGTCCTAGTCTAAACCTGGCCAGGATCTCGGAATTACGTTTTCCGATTCGACATGCGATAAACGTTTCGCATCCAAGACTCGGGCTTACAATATATATGCCGAGTACCCCAAATTCGGTAGATCAATTCACGAAAGATGCGGAAAAGAGCTCTAGCCACATAACAAGATCGTACGCTACAAGTGCAAATAACCCACCTCGGCAAGTATACAACATTTGACGGCCGGGTCGATCAACGCATAGCGTTCAACTCCCAACAACGTCGTCGTATGCCCACTAACACATGCACTTAAGCAGTAGGATACCTCTCCGTTCCGCCATTCCAGCCTTACGAACGGAAAGGTAGCCAAGGGAATGAGAATACAAAGCACAAGACAAAACCGTGCTCAAACCGTAACATATATGAAAAACCGACTCAATGTGGGACATAGCAAAAACCGTCACAAAACATGTGATACATGCGGAAGAGATATCATATATCCAATACGTGAATATTATAAGACATTACGTAAAATTATACGATAAACCAATCATGCGAACTATTATAAATCACGAGTTTTAGAAGTTAAAAGAAAAATATACAGCCGTGTTCCAGGCCGGGCTAGAGACCGGCGGCCGGTGGGCCGGCTCAGAACACAGGCATAAACCAAAAACAGAGGAAAGAGGTCTGGGCCGGTCAGTCGACCGACGGCCGGTCGACCGGCACAGAGCTCCCCTTCATAAAAATCCAAACTTTCAAAGGTGTTTCTGGAGTGTTCCCAGCCGGTTGGCAGACCGGCGGCCGGTCGACCGGCCAGGAACCCCAGTTCATCCGTGAGCTCCCTTTACATATTCAATCCATTTCAATTCTCATAAATCACTACTAATAATCATCAACAATCAATATATATCATCAATATTCATCATATAACATCATTTACCAATCATAGCATGGATCCTAATCTTTCTAATCGTAATCAAATACGATTTTCTAGCATATAAACATGTAAAACACGTAAGTAATACCGAGTAACCCTTCACCGTTACCTTCTATGCGTCTCTAATGATCGTCAAGCTCCTCTTCTATAAGGAAATAGTCTTTGTCGGGATCTTGGAGGTCGCCCCCTACAATTAGATCGCAAAAAGATGAATAAAGTTCATCTTGAGAAAGACGGAATGCTTAAAAAGCGAGAAAGACGATAATTTTATTATCAATACGGATAGAGGAAGGTACGGGAGGAAGAATAAGATAAACTTACGTAAATTCTATCGAGTAACGAAGAAACTACGTCAATTCTAAGATTGAAATCAAAGAGGGAAAAAGATGAGCTTTCTTAAGGGAGAAGAAAGGGGTTTTGTGTTTGATTTTGTGTTGAATGACAAATTAGGTTAAGGAGGGAGTAGTGTGAGATGTGTAGGAAAAAGTCAAAGACGATTTCCAAAGTCCAGAAAAGTCAAACTAGACTTAAGACGGCGTTTTCATGAAATCTCGCAGAAATTCCAAATACGAACTCGGAAATTCTAAATTCGACTCGGAACTTAAAATTATAATTTAAAACTTAAAATTACTGAAAAAGTTTCGTAAAATATTTCTACTAGAAAAATAGGGTACATTTCCGGGTGTTACATTTGGATTGTAACTTGAAGTTTGGTGACTCAATATTTTATTATTGCAATCAAACTTCTCATCTTTCTTAATCATTTCATCAAAGTTGGTATATTTTTCCTATTAATCTTGTTTTTCCATTAAATTTCCATATCAATACTTATTTGTTGTTGATTATTGTTAGAAAATGTTAGTTATTGTTGTTTTCTCAATGGAATCTCTTGTTGTTGTTGAATCTTATACCATGATGAGTGAGTAGTAACCTTGCTACGGTTAGTAGGGGATTATGGGTATGATTAAGAGGTAGTCTATGCTTGTTTAGTCTTATAGTTAATTAATGGTCTTATTTCCAACTCTTACGCTCCACATATTCGATGAAATGCTTGTTTGAAAACTTGTTTATTTCTTCACTCGTTATGCATGCTTATAAGATCGTAACCCTTAAGATTTACTAGAACTTGCTTGTTCGTTGGTAGACGGGCCTAGTATACGCTTGAGCTAACTAGTGTCGGCCTATGATGGGGCCGTTAGATCGAGAGACTCGACCCGACCCACTTGCCAAATATGACCCCAATCGACTTAGACTTGTCGAGTAGATCCTCTGATCACCCATATGAACCCATAGGATCTTAGTAGACTCTTAAAGACTGAATTGAACATCCTACGTCCCTGAGATCGACATCCTTACTTACCTACACATAATTATTCACATCAACCCAACATCAACACAATCATACTTAATTAAAAAATGTCTTTCTCCTCATTCTCAATATTCTGCCTCAGTATTCACATATGTCATTCATATTCAATCATTTCACATAACATTCTCACGACATACACAACACAACACAATACATCACAATCAAGCAAACCTCAATCACATTCCCGTAGTTACCGACTAGAAATTGCAAAGGCAATAGTGCGATTTTAGGACGTCTTTCAAATCTTTGTGTTAGCACCAAACAACTTCTACCGGGATTCATTTTAATTAGACACTACTATATTCACTTTTGTAGATGAGGGTGTCACAGAAGAGGCTTAGAAGGGACCCACCATGTTGTGCGCCTCTTCTAAGACTCCCTGTAAGTCTACTTGGCTAAATCTAGTCAAAACCCGTCGCAGATCGTTGATAATCAATATTAATCGATTTATTACGGTAGATCTGAACATTAATAGTCTAATTTTTTACTAGTATATCCCCTTTTTCAAATAAAGACTCGATCTTTTCAAGTTTATTGTCAAATTCTCGTCTTAATCTTCAATAATCAATATTGAATGGTTAGATGACCCTTTTTTAATATTTAAATTTTTCTTCTCTTATTTTATATACTAAGATTAGTCGTAAATAACAATAAAAATCAATTTTCAACTTAATAAACATAACTAATTGTTCGGATCTGACAAGCAGACTCGAATACGTCCTTAGTAGGACATGCTGCGCCTTTTCTAAGGTAGTATTCCAGCCACCTTGTCTTCCAACAAGGTTGTTTGACCAGACCAAGTCAAACGGGTCTTTAGAAGGGGCGCACCAAGTATGTCCTTTTTATTTGAGCCGGGTTTATAAGGAAAATGTACGTGTCTTTTATATATGCTTGTAATTCACATGTAATTAACATTAATCCTACTTCGACATTCAAATTCTACTTGTCTAATAATTAACCGACTTATTAACTCTCACATGCTACGTTCAAAACAACGTGTGCATATCATTCATCCACATATAACCTTTACACTCAAGTGTAACAATTGAAACTCCAATCATTAGTAGAGGCCGCTATCGAGCGGGTGGGATTGGGTGTCTGATTAAAAGGCCTTCTCAATACGTAGCCTCACCCCAATTCGTAACCCCACCCCACTCCAATCCTATTCTTCTACTTGCGAACTTGAGTACTAACATGAAAGAACGACGTATTACGGTCAGGGGTGGCTTGGGCCCGGTTCAGGCTGAGCAATGGAACCGGGCCTCAAGTCATTTTGGGCCTCAAAAATGCTGAAGTACATTATATAAATAAAACCTTTACTGCAAATAACAAATAAAGGAGTGCAGTCTAGTAGCATTGGGTTTGAATATTACCCAAGAGGTTTAGGTTCGACTCCCATAACAGTCATTTAGTTAACTTTGCTTATATTTTAAATTTTCTCCAACATATTTTGAGGCGTCCGTTTTGTTGTTGCACAGGGCCTCCGAAATATTTGAGACACTCCTGATTACGGTCTCCATCTCTTATGAAATTCACGCGCGACTCTTTGTACCACTGTAGTCCTTCCTGCTCCAAACCTTTGTCCAGTTCCTTTCTTAATTTAGCCTCTAATTTTATTAATCCTCGTTCATGAACCCAGGATAGTTTCTTTAGGCACCCTTCGATCCTCGCTTTCAGTTGTATTTTCTTTCGGAAATTATTCCCAAAAACCGTGTTATTCCAATTTTGGAGGTGATTAGACAAATTTCGAAGCTTCATTATTAAATCGCCCTCAACAGTCCTACTGTCTTAAATAAATGACAAATTGTTATAGAATAAGAAATAGGGAAGACTGTAGAGAGAGAATTCAAGGAGAAAACACAATATGGTTAGTTTATTCATCTCATTCAAGGGGCTATATATAATACATTTCAGGTTAGAAACCTAATTACATAATGGACTATAAAGCCCAATGGACATCCACATAATACGTTTCATAACACTCCCCCTTGGATGTACATTACTGAAGAACATGTCTCGTTAAAACCTTACTAGAAAAACCCTATGAGGAAAACACTAGTAAAGAAAACAGAGTAGATTGTCCCTCTACACGCAAACTAATAAGCTGCCTCATTAAAACCTTTTTATGGAAAACCCAGTGGGACAAAACCATAGATAAGGAAAAAGAGTACAGCGCGTGCACACTCCCCCTGATGGATACATCACTTGTAAAACTTCATTGCTACTCGTAATGTAGCAAAGTTTCTCGATATTGGAAATAGCTATCATCGTACTTGATTGACTTTATAGATATCTTCAGTTAATATGAATGGTTGATTGCTTCAAAACTCATATTATGAAGATTATACTTCGTGCATCTTCACTTCTAGTAAACTTGTCACTTTTGCAGTTGAAAATACTGCACCTTTTCTTTGAGTGATCATTTATTTAACAATGTGCATATGTATGATATGTGTGACTAAGTTCTAAACTATATTGTAGAGTCTATTGATCGAATACGAAAGAGGGGGGGGGGGGGGGGGGGGGGGGGGGGGTGAATTGAGTATTAAGAACTAGCCCCACTTTTTCGATTTATATGATATGTAATTAATTATTTGATCTTATGGATTAAAATCAACTAATTAATTAATCAAAGTAAGCACGAATAAACGAAATAACGAAAAGTAAAGAGATAAAAGAGAGAGGCACACGATTTTTGAAGTGGTTCAGTTTCACACGTTGAAACCTACGTCCACTATTCTCGATTAATAATTTTTAGTACTTTTCTACGGATTACAAAAATTATCAACCCACTCGTATAATCAACACTATGATTATAACTCAAGGTGAGTATCGCTAAATACTCTATACTATCTTACGCTAATAAGAAAGTACAATATAACTCACACAGATTCCCGTTAAAGAATTGTAAGCTTATAATGATGTACTATTATCCAATAACGTATTTCACTCAAGCGATTGATAATAATTGATGCACGACTCTTTTAAAAACAAACTCTAAAAATAATAAATATTTGCTCAAAGGTTTGCTTTAAAACGATTTTGGAAAATCAACACTAGTAAAATAGATAGTGTGCGTATGTTCTTTTGTGTATGTCGTGTGTTTTACAATTGATATGTGAATGAGTATTTATAGTAGAAGAATTATAGTAGATCTAAAACCCTAGTATAATATTTAATAAAGATACTTATCTTTCCATAAAATAATATTTGCTTATCTTTTAGAAATATCTTTATCTCAAAATATTATTTGGTTATCTTATAGAAATATATTTATCTTGATATCTCAAAATATTGTTGTAAAGATATAGTAGAATCCTAGATTAGGTAAACTAAGGAAACAACCTAGGTTGGCCGAAATCACCTAGCTCACGAAACCCTAGGAGGCACGCAACCCTAGGTGGCACAATACTAGGTTTCACGAAACCCTAGATGGCTCAAACACTAGGTGGGCTAATTAGGTTAACAACAAATTGAGATAGAATATATTAGAAACCCTAGGTAGCATGACAACCCATAAGTTGTATTACTAACCAATAGAATCTCATAAATATATTCTCTATTAAAATAATTGATAAATATAAAAATAAAACTCTTTCACTTTTGAAAACATTTCAAAACATTTTATTTCCAAAATCATGCATCAATATTTTATCATCCAAAGTCATAGACTAAAGCTATAACTTTTGAACATAAAATCTCTCGAATGGAATAGTTACCGAATGACGACCTATACTATCTAATCTTCACAAAGATCTTCAGTATACGGATCATCTCTTCATCTTGATCACAAAGACCCTCCATCTCGAGTCTTGTGTAGTTTATGTAGATCTTGTTTGAAGCGATTTTCCTTAAAGTTATGCCTGGTTAGCTATAACTTCCAAGTTCACTTCCAAAGTTATTCCTGAAGTTGTTATAACTTTGTCTCACAGACTTTATCAAAGTTATGCCTAACTTTGATCTTTCTTCTCATAATTGTTGCTAGCTATAATAAGACTAAAGCACACAATTACACGCATATGATATATCGAGTAAAACATATTATTACGTAAACACATGTCATTATCAAAACTATCAAATTGGTCCAACAAATTCCCCCTTTTTGATGATGACAAGTCTCATATGATTTTCTCTTAACAAAGTGACTAAGTATAGTTCCCCCTCAACAAAGCACTCCAAAGTTATAGCAACTTTGATCGCAAGAACAAAACAACTTAGCCAAAGTTATAGCTTGAGAGAATTTAAGAGATAACGAGTCTTGACAAGGAGCAAGCTTAAGCAAAGACTCAAATCATATCATTTCTTCCCCCTCTTGGCATCATTGAAAAGACAAGAACAAAGACATGAAACGACTAGAATAACACATGTCAAGGCAAGAAATAGATATGCAAAATACGCAATATAAGACGATATATATCAAGCAAAATAAAGTGCAAATGTTGATTAAACTACAAACCACAAAATATATTGTTAGTTGCCATTGGGCCGAATAGACAATGTCAAAATAAGCCAAATGGGCCGAATAGGATTAGTAGTTTAAGAGTTAAAACAACCAAGGATAGAAAAATCAAGGCATTTTGGGTTGACGGATTTTGTTAGGATCGACATAACCGGGCCTAGTGCGGTACTCAAGAGTGGAAAGACGGTCAAGGCAATTTGACACATGAGAAGCTTGAGCGGTGAGGCAAACATCAAAGTTCCGGACTTTTAGCGAAAGAGCCTCCGTCGCATCGTATATAGTACGCATTCCCTCACGCATCTCCGTCCCGCTCTTAACCAACGACCCGCCTTGGCTCACCAAGAAAGTCATCCTATCCCTTTGCCTATACGCCTCTTGCTTACAATCGATAATATTTCGTTCCAACTTAGCAAGGCGATCATCCACACCATCCATCCATGTCCTCATCTCATGACTCACACCCGACCCACCTTGGTCACGGGTTGAGCCCAAAGAACCCATGCCCACGGCTTGAACAACCGTGTCCAAAACCGTCTCAATTTTCTTATCTTGCGCATCCAAGCGCTCCATAATACTTCCAATGAACATATCCAATTTTGATTCAATCACAGAAAAATCAGCCCTACCCGTCGGCATACCAACCGAACCTCCTTTGACCAAAAATAACAACTCCGGACCATTAGCATCAAGCTTCATAAATTTCAAGAACGTATCACACATCTCATCCTTTACCGCGACCCCATAATTTTGCACATTAACAACTCCCTTTGACTCAAAAAGCCGAGACAACCACATGCCATACGGCAAGTCAAGAGTAGAGTAAAATTTGTCTTCGGTCACGGAGAAAGCGGTTTGTGAAATACGATTAAAAACAAGAGAAGGTAAATTAACCCGATTGCCCTCCAACCAATGCTTAACGACTAACATCTCATAGCATGCAATTTTATCACGTCCGCCCCGTCGCGGAATCACAGTATTCCATAAAAAGTTTAACAGAAATTTCAGTTTCGGAGAAACACTACCAGCCAACACACAACTCGACACCGTCGCCCCAACATCAAAATACTGCTTAACCTCCAGCTTAGCCATGTCCGTCAGTTCTTCCCATGACGTACTCGGATTGATTTTGATTCCATCATCAGGAACCAAAAACAGAGTACAAAAGTCCGTCACGGAAAACGAAACTGCACGGCCATTTATAACGGCATGCAAGACTCCATTGTCTAAAGAAACAGAGGAAAAGAACTGGATTACCTCAATCGGATACACCGGACCCGAAAACTCAGCCACCGTTTCCCATTCTTGGAAATTCAGAAAATCCGAAAAGAATCCCAAAGCCCTATACTTGTCACACCAAGCCTTAGGATAATACCGACCACCGTGTATTCCATATTGAGCCACCCGGTTCACAAGTTTTCTTTCGTCTTTTGTAAGACGGAGTTTATCAATCCCCAACGATGTTTCTTGAGGAGAAAAGTCATGTAATGTGACCCGTGGTGCCTCGGAAACCGCGTCTGTGGTGTCGTTTGTAGCTTCTTCTTGGAGTCTACCTTTGCCTTTATTTAATCGTCGTCTTTTCGTACCCTCGAGACCCGCACCCGACTCGGTTAGGTTTGGGTTGGGTGATTGTTGTGTGGGAGGAGAAGAGGTATTTTTAGGCATGCTTGGCTTGGGGGTTTTAAGATTTGGGTTTTTGGCAATTTTTGATCTAGTGGAAGCCATTGTTGAAGGTTTGAAGGTTTGGGTATTGTGTGTTGTTGTGGGTGCCGTGAGATTGATGAGGGAGATAGTAAAAGTTGGTTGAGTATTGAAGTGGTAAAAGTAATAAGTGGAAGAGGGTAATTATGAATGTGTAAGATGTAGGGTAGCTTTTGTACCTAGGCACATGTTGTGCCGTCACACTTGATGGCTTTTCCCTTTTTTTTTTTTTTTTTTTTCAATTTGAATTTGGGTAGGAAAAGAATCTTGGGTGGTTATTTTTGTTGGGATATGGTAAGGATAGAATTTGGTAAATAAACAGATATGGAAAGGTTGTATTTATTTGAGAATTTCGGCTAACATGAAATACATGGGTAGAATTTGGCTCAAATTGGGAAAGTGAATAAGATAGGTTTTTGGCAAATAATGTGGTTCATAATTCAATTTCCATAAAACACTTAATATGCAAGATACTCACGTAAAATATATTATATTAAACACAAATATACTAGCAATGAAATATGCGGACACAGTCATATAATCTCGTCTTAATCTAGCCAGTCACGCAGGTTCACAAAATAAATAAGATGAATTTAATTGCTACCGATTAAACCAATTTCCAACCGCAAAATCTCAAAACGTCTTCTCGCTAACGCCTTTGTTAAAATGTCAGCCCATTGAACATCAGTACTACAAAATTCGAGTTTAATGTTGCCCTTTTCTACATGGTCACGCAAAAAATGATGTCTAATGTCTATATGCTTAGTACGAGAATGCTGAGCTGGGTTCTTAGAAATAACAATAGCACTCGTATTATCACAGAAAACAGGCATACAACCAACATTAACACCATAATCACATAGTTGTTGCTTTAACCAAAGTAGTTGAGAACATACCAGTCCTGCAGCAATATATTCGGCTTCTGCAGTAGACAACGCAACCGAATTTTGCTTCTTTGAGCCCCACGTTATTATGCATGGTCCAACAAAAGTAGCGAATCCAGAGGTACTTTTTCTATCTAAAGAACATCCCGCATAATCTGCGTCTGAATATCCTACTAGATTGAAATTACACTCAAGTGGATACCACAAATATAAGTTAGATGTACCAATTAAATATCTCAAGATACGTTTAACTGCAATCATATGTGATTCCTTAGGACATGATTGAAATCTAGCACAGACACATACGCTGAACATAATGTCAGGTCTACTTGCAGTCAAATATAATAAAGAACCAATCATACCTCGATATGTAGTCTCATCTACGGACTTACCAGTTTCGTCTAAGGTCAACTTTTTGTCAGTTACCATAGGTGTGTCCATTGGATGAGCGTTTTCCATACCAAATTTTCTGATTAGCTCCTTGACATATTTTTGTTGGTGAATCTTTATGCCTTCTTTGGTTTGTTGAATCTGCAATCCTAGGAAGAATTTTAATTCTCCCATCATGCTCATTTCAAATTCAGAGGTCATAAGATCTGAAAAATACTTGCACAATTTATTGTTAGTAGAACCAAAAATAATATCGTCTACATAAATTTGAGCAACAAGTAAATCAGAACCCTCGGATTTTAGAAATAGGGTTTTGTCGACAGATCCTCTCTTAAAATTGTTTTGTAATAAAAATTTTGACAATCTGTCGTACCAAGCCCTAGGCGCTTGTTTCAAACCATATAAAGCTTTATCGAGTTTAAAAACATGGTTTTGAAACTTGCTATTCAAAAATCCAGGAGGTTGTTCAACAAAAACCTCTTCTTCCAAATAACCGTTAAGAAATGCAGTCTTAACGTCCATTTGGAATAATTTCATTCCTTTATGAGCTGCGAAGGCGATGAGCAAGCGAATAGCTTCAAGTCTTGCTACTGGAGCGAAAGTCTCGTCATAATCAATCCCTTCTTGTTGATTATAACCTTGAACAACTAATCGAGCCTTGTTACGAACTATAACTCCTGAATCATCCAATTTATTTCTGAATACCCATCGAGTACCAATCACAGTTCGATTAGGAGGTCGAGGCACAAGGTGCCATACTTTATTGCGTTCGAACTGTTGAAGCTCTTCTTGCATAGCCACAATCCAGTCGGATTCTGCAAGAGCTTCTTTGATGTTGGTGGGCTCTATGGTAGACAGAAAAGAATAGAATGAACAAAAGTTATTTAATGTTCGCCTCGTTTGAACTCCCTTATTCAAACTTCCTAGGATACTATCCATAGGATGAGAACTCATATATTTCCATTTCTTAGAGTTCCTAGGCTCTTCATCATCTGATGAACTATTACTTTCCTCAAATGATTCAGAATCAAGGTTGGTTCCCCCTGAGTTGGACTCTGGGGTTATAGCTGAAGTTGGTACAACTTCAGTTACACCATCTTGGTTCTGGTTCAAAGTTATAGCATCATCAGCAATAACTTCAGTTTCCTTTTCCTTGTTTTGAGAAGAGACATTCGTATCATCAACAATTGTCTCAGTTCTCTGTTCAAGGTCATTTGCGGATTTATCAAGTTCATCATTGATTCCTTCAATAACTTCTTCATTATTTTCTGGCACGTCATCTCTGGAGAGGCGAAAGTCTGGATCATTCATGTCCTCTTCTTCATTCTGTTCAACTTGCTCAGGCACATTATCTTCATCAAATACAATATGAACACTTTCTTCTATGCACAACGTTCTTTTGTTAAAAACTTTGAAAGCTTTACTATGATTAGAATAACCAACAAACACAGCTTCGTCACTTCGTGGATCAAATTTGCTCAAATTACTTTTTCCATTATTATGGACAAAACATTTACTCCCGAAGCAACGAAGGTGAGCTATATTGGGTTTTCTCCCTCTTAAAAGTTCATAGGGAGTCTTTTTTAGAATTGGTCTAATCATAGCTCTATTGTGCACATAGCATGCAGTACTCATGGCTTCTGCCCAGAAACTTTTAGGAAGGCCACTACACAAAAGCATAGTGCGGGCCATGTCCTCTAATGTTCTATTCATACGTTCCACGACACCATTTTGTTGTGGGGTTCGTGGTGCAGAAAAGTTATGTCCTACACCATTCTCCCTACACTATTCTATAAAGGCTTGATTATCAAAT
>JAIUZE010070918.1:0-19468 GCA_022085475.1 Heliosperma pusillum
TACTAATTTACAAGGTTGATTTTAGCACGAATTAGAAGAGTCTAATTAAGGTCTATGGACTTTTATGTGGTATCAGAGCTAGCTTGTAGCATGCATGTTCATTTTGGACATTTTTATTAAAGTTATAAGATAACTAATAAATCAAAGATTTTGAGTTAAAATACGATTCTGAAAAATTTTTTTGGTGCATGTATACCTACTGACCTCAAAATGTTTGTGGTCAAATTTCGTGATTTTAGGGATTAATTTGCTATTTATTTTGATTTTTGGCGTTTAAACCGAGTTAACATGCATTTTATGAGTTAAAAGTTAACTACAAATAGTTGCATGTTGACTCTGGCCATGAAATTTTAATATGATCTCACATGCATGTCTTACATATTGTATGTAAAATTTCGTGACTTTTACTTATGTATTGCATGTTTATTGATTTTTATATGATAAAAGTCGATAATATGAGATTATAATGTTCATAAAATTGAAACGTCCATTTCTGGTCTTGAAAATTTTTTGTACATTTTACATTCTGATGTTGATACTCTTGGTGAAATTTCATAGTTTTTTTCACTGTTTTACTATATCTAATGTTTTTATTTGATAAAACCATTAAATACAAAGCTATTTGTTCATAAAATTAATTTAACTTTTTGAGCAAATGTTTTTTATTTTTATAGTTCCTGGAATTGTTCCAGAATGTACAAAATTTTTGGTTTCAAATTTTATGATTTTTATATTTTATTTTGGTTTTATTTCATAATTGTTATGATTAAACCGTAATATTTAGCAAATAAAATCAAATCGATCTAATTAATGACCAACAAAATTAGTCATTCTAAATCAGTTTAGTTAATTAGTTTGAATTTAAATGAGATTTAAATGTTGATATTGATTTTTTAATGGTTAAAAATCAATGAATCCCGGAAAAATCGAGCTATAATGAGCATGAATGAATTTAGGACGATTTTGGCATGAATTTTGCAGCTATTTATTTTATTTATGGTTGAATGAATGAATGTCATTTATTTAATAATTTATGAAAATTTTGTACCTAGTATGGCCTAGTTATTTTTTATCGTTATTACCCGTAATGTAAGGGAATAACGGTTTGGTTGTAATTTTATTGCGATCTCGTATCGCCGGTTTGTATAATTTAATAATTTTATTTTATAGTATAAATGTATAATAGGAATTTGTATATTTGTATATTTGTAATTATTTTTATGAAGACCGGTGACTCCCTCAAGACGGTGCCATTTTGGAAGGTGTTCCAAGTGAAGAGGCAATGGACCAAGGAGTTGGTTTCCGAATTTGTAACTATCTAGTTAATTTTGATTAGCTAGGTGGCCATACTAGGATTTTATTGTTGCTTGGTTGCTTGCTTTATTTCCGCTCATGCCAAAATCGTCACACATGCATTTTTATTTACCGTTATTGTCAATTCAACGTTATTTACAATTCACCGACTTAGTTCTTCTTATTAGGGAATTAAAACAAAACATGACAAGACTCTCTTCACATACCTACAAAACATTGAGATTTTTAGCCTTACCAATTAGCGCGTAACGTCACGCTATGAACAACATACACCCCGTGTTCATTAGGGCTAAACCCTACCACAGCGCTCGGGGGTCCTTTTTACCCTCGCGGCTACGTAGGTGATAGGCGATCACAGCCAAATTGGAATTGCGTGCGTCGATCCATCACTAGATAAGCGTTATCTTGGGACTAGGAGATGGATTTAGTTGAAATCCGTCAACCAAGAGTTCTAAGTGTAGAATTAGTCAAGTATTGACTTACCATTTTTTAGATAAAGGTAGCATGCGATGACTATTTTTTTTCTAAAGATGGGTCTTGGAATCACTTATATAATTTCGTGAGGGGTCATTATATGAGTGACTTGTTTAAAATTGTTTTACAAGTAAATTATATATAAGCAATGAATGTTTATTTTCCGTTGACATTTATTTTTATTCGCGCAATGACAATTATTTTTCTTCTATGAACTTATAAATCCGTTCAATCGTGGAAAAGGGTTCCATTATTTTATACGGTAGTATATTGATTGCGATCTTCGTTTAAACCACCGTAGCTAAAGACAAAATGAATTTTATCTTTTGATCCTCATATTCACCATTGCAAATGTCTCTTATGAAGAGAAAATAAATAAGTCACACTTAGTCAAAAGCGTTTTTGAATATTTTGTGACGCCTTCTTATAAACAATGGTACATCAAATTTTTGCTCCAAAGAAAATGTTTGTATTTTGGTCTGTCGTCATAATGCTCCTTATCGAGGCTTACCTCAAAAGAGGCCAAATCAGTTGGGATGACTAGGTTAATCGATTTATTTGAAATCGTGAACAACCAAATACCGTAGTCACTTCATGAAAAGTTTATCCTTTTGAAGGTAAAACCATGAATGAAATGAAGAATAGTCTTCACAATAATCCTAATATACTTGTCTAAGTAGAGATTCATGAAAGTGAGTGGGAGCACTAAGAATGATGTTTATATTCTTAATTGTTAAGACGAGGTTCAACAGTAGGTTGGCTCGACTTTGACACAAGGCAAGGGAAAAAGGCAAGACTATTTTGAATAGTAAAGTCAAAACTCAAGCAAGGTGTCGAACCCAACTTTTGACGATTCTATTTTACAGTGTAAGACACAAGAAAAGAATTTGCCCCAAGTTTTCGAAAAAGTTAGAAATTGGGTGTATTTTTCCACCCATAATATCTATATGATCAACATTTATTTTGCTAAATGCAAATTTTGGGTATTAGATACATATTATGGTTTTCATCAATGTATTCAATGCATATAATAATGATTCGTGCGACGAATAACCATAATTAAATGTCGACCTACAAGGGAAATATAACTATTGTAGTTTTATTTCTATAGAGACATATAAAAGTTATAATGTGATCAATCTAGTTTTGGATTTAGAGGTATACTTTAATAAACGTTATTATGTACATAACCTCTAAATAAAGAATATAGTATCCACTTAAGTGTACGACACAAGTGTTTCACTTTTGTGAATAGAACAAACGTTGTATCTTAATATGCCTATACTTGGTCAATGGTTATCCCATACCAATTAAAGGTAAATATATTCTTGATAAGCATTTAATTAGTCACGTTTTTTCCTCATTTTCGTCCCCATTTTGGTCCGTTTACACGGATTTGCGTGCCCTTGATTGCATTCTACTTCCCGTTTTCCCGTGCTATGAATATCGGTCTTAATTTGTAGGAATTAAGGCGGAAATGAAGAAATCGGAGCAATAGGGTCTTGCATGAATCGGGATTCGAAGATGAGATGAAGATGTGAAGAATTGAGTCATCAGGTAGCCCAGGCCGGTCCCCAGACCGGCGGCCGGTCCACCGGCCCAGACCTCGACTCCACATATGAAGAAGTTGAGAAAGGGAAGAAAAGGGTCAGGTAGTGCCGGCCGGTCGACCGGCGGCCGGTCGACTACCCGGCCTACACCTACATCAGAATGCATATGAGAGTGTAAATGTGCTCCAGGCCGGTGGGGGACCGGCGGCCGGTCGACCGGCGCAGACCCCCATTCTCCATACTTAGTGAAATTTTGAGGATTTTGAAGACGGAGTTCCTGAAGTCACTGATGTGCTCCAGGCCGGTCAGATGCCCGGCGGCCGGTCGACCGGCCGGGAACACAACATCGCAAAATTCGCCCTCTTCTTCTAATTTCTTCCTTAATTTCGAGAGACCTATATATACCCCCCCTTATTATTTTGTAAGCAGTTTTTACATTCCTCTTAGCACAAAACCCTAGATAATTTGTAACCTAAATTAGTCCTAATTACTCTCCTAATCTTTCCCTAATCTAGTTTAGTTTCTCATTTCAAGTTGTTGAATCTAGTCTTTCATTTCAGTTTTGGGGTTTGTATTGAAGACTTGGGTGAAGACATTCCCCCTATTCATCAATATAAGTTTTGTTTGGTATTAAATTTCTCATCTTTTTTATTGTTTATGCAATTAATTTCCATTTCTAGTTTATAGTTCATCTTTTGATTGTTATCTTTATTCTTCTCATAGCATAATGTTGATTGAACTCCTCCTTCCCTTTAGTGCTTTGATTCCCTTTACCATGTGTGAGTAGATTCTCCTCTAGGGTTTAGGGGGAGCCTAAGGGAGGATTATGTGGGGTATTAGGTTGGTTAATGAGTAAGTTTGTGGTAAATGATTTGGGTATTGCTCATATGAACACCAAGTGTTTGATGAAATGTGTGAACGAAAGTTGCCATTTTATCAAGCATGGTTTGATTTTCTCTTAAGCGACGGTGGTAGAGACGATTAGACTAAGTGTTTATATGGGTGATTTGAGACAAATGCGATGGCTTTGTTGATGATAATCGATTGTTTAGACATTAGCAATCGATTTTACTCGAATTATTTACCCATTTGTAAATTACCCGACTAGCCCATTAATCCCCCTAAGGCGAACCCTTCACCTTAGTCTTTCCCTTAATTGTTTTGATCATTATTGCTTAGCAATTGCTTGTTTTTATTAGTTTTTAGTTAACTTTCCAAACCAATCATTTTTAGGCTAGAATAGGGCGCGATCGAACTAGTAGTTGACCTCCCCCATCCTCGTGGATTCGACCCCTTTATACTACTTTTATTGGGTTATTTTTGATGTTTGTTTTGACGACGAACTGATCATCAATTCTTGATCTAAACTAGTAATAATTACTTGTCATATAGATTGTAAAAGCTCAAAATTGGTGACCCTTATCTAATCTTAATTCTGGATTGAGTAGCACATTAAGAGGCTAGTATTGACAACTATCCCTAAACCATCTGATTTTGAATCTTATGGTGTGTGCGAATCTTGTATTCAAGGCAAGATGATTCGTGCCCTTTTTATTTAAAAGGAAATCGAACTAGTGAGTTATTGGCCCTATTACATTAGAATATGTGTGGTCCAATAACAAACACAACCAGAGATGGTTATGACTATTTCACTTTATTTACCAACGATTTAAGTAGATATTATATTTGATTCTACTTAATGAGGTGCTATGAGAAATCTTTGAAAAGTTCAAAGAGCTTCAATGTGAAGTAGTTAATCACCAAGAGTATTAGACAAGGACTTACAAGTAAATCGTAAATGTAAATATCTAAGTATTGACTTTGATTTTCACCAAAAGTATTGTGAAATAGTTTCACAAGTTAACTTCTCTAACATACATTATGAGATAAGGTATTGTTGAATAGAGATACAGAACCTTATACGATATGGTTTTGTCTTTATCAAGTCAAAATGAGCCATTTGACTAACCTTGGGATCTTAATATTTTTGTCTGCTATTTCTTTTCCCACCATATTAAAACACATTTAAAACAGTCTGATTTCATTCCATATACGATATGGGTAGGTAGCGTACCTAATTTATAAGTTATTTGAATGAAACAAGTGCTCAATAATCCCACATTGACCACGAGAACAAAGCGTTTGTGACTCGTGATGCTGTCTTTCAATAAAAATACGATTATTTCTTGATAAGACAGAGTGGGAGAAAATGTTTCAAGAGCCACAAACTGAGCATATGGTCCGGAAAAAGTTTTCCTCATTGCTTGTTCAGTAGTTGTTTCTTCGGAACCTAGGAGGTCAGGTGGAATTTTATCGCTCCTTTATAGTGATGAATTCTAATATGCGACTTATAAAAGACTGTTTTTAGTCCCAACTTCTTGATATGGCTTAGAGTCATACGATTCATAATGGACTCCATGCATGATGGTCAGGTATGTGACCTGGTAAATTTTACTTGAAGAAGTACGACCTCTTCAATGTAAATTGATTTTTAAGATCGAAATTTGCATGGATGAACATTAAAATGTTTTCAAAGATAACTTGGTAGGCAAAGAGTTTTGCACCAACCTTAATTCTTTGAGCCATTCGAATATACTTAGCGATTACAGCACATCATAATAGTATGATGCCAACTGGATCTCAAGAACCACCTTCTCGAATACGATTCTAGAAGAGGTAGTATATTATATTTTCACCTGTGGGTTCGTAGATCCTAATTATCCTAAGTTAATTTGCAAGCTAATAGGAGTCTTAGTAGCACTAAACAGTTGGAATTAGTGGTGTCAATCATGTCCATAAATAATTTCTCGCGATAGCTCGAATTAGTTTATACATGAAGTTTAGTGGGAGTAATATGGTTTTCATCAAATCATCTTATATGTTGAACATATTGCTCATTTTAATGATGAAGATTTTGGAGAAGTAGAATACATCTTTTAGATATCTCGATTTATGGAGATAAATCTAAAAAGATATTAGCATTGAGTCAAAATTTTTATATTGATAAGATCTTTGACTAGTTCAAGGAAGTTGAACACATGATAATTGATTCCTTTTGCTTCCGCTGCGGGATCAATTATATACGCTGTGATGTATACTCAATCCGACATTTCGCATGTTTTGAGTATGACGAATCATTTGCAATCAAATCCAAGTGAGAGTCACTTGATAGCCATAAAGAACATCCTTAGTACTTGCGAAGGACTAAAAGATATGTTCCATGTGTTTGGAGTTTAAAATGAGTTGCGTGTAAGGGTTACACAGACTTCAGTTTCCAAACTGATCAAAGTGATTTGAAATCACGAGCTGGCTGTGTTTTATAGAAGATTTATCTGTTGGAAGAGTTCCAAGCAGAAAAGACTATTGGAAAGGTTCCAAGTAGGAGTGACATTTTAAAATATAAATGTCATGTATCCGCTGGAAATGTTCCAGGCAGTTTATCATTGCGGATTTCACAACGGAAATGGAGTACATTGCGTCATATGATGATGCATATGAAGGTAGCTTGGATTGGACTGTATTGGAAGAACTAGAAGTAGTTCCTGTAGTTGTATATCCTATCCCATGATACTGGTAAAACAGTGGGAGCTACATTTAGGCCAAGAGTCCTAAGTCTAGATTCAAACCTAGACGCTTACTCATAAAGTTCTATGTAATATGAGATTACGTAGACAAAGAGAAATAGCAATCAGAACGATGGGAAAGATGCAAGTATTGCTAATCCATTAGCCATGCATTTTGCAGGCTGAACATGATAGTCATGTCATTTCAATGGGATTGAAATATGTACCTGAATTGCTAGAGATTATGAGATATGAAATTATTGATAGCGTATCAATTTTTCCAAATATTTGATAATCGCATTCATTGTTAGAGTTTCATTAAAAAACTCCATTATTTAGTTTGACTAAATTTTAATACTTTGTTTATCCGAATTGGTTGAAAGAAAGGTTGAACCCAATTCAAGTGAACAGAACGAACTTAGTATTTTGTCCCTAGTCACTCAATGAGGTGACGTCTCGAAATGACTAGATTGTAAGTCGATCGATGGTTGGTTCAGCACCATGGGGTCAGGGAGATGACTGGTCGTTTACATAGACAGACTGTATGACACTCTGTCGGACAGTGACATTGTAGAGACCCTTAAATCAATTATTTGATGCCTGGTCGTGGCAGGGTCTTCTATCTTATTCCTATAAGTCGATTCTTTTGACTGGCGACCTTCTATCTGAGTCGGTGCAGTTTCCGATTGGTTTTGGTTGATGTTCTAGGTCGTTCCGTAAAAGGAGGTCGATGGACTTCTTCTGGATCATGGTGATCTGCATCATACAGAGTAGATGGATCAACAGGAATTGTCCACCCACGTTGGGTAAAAACATCTTTAGGCCACTCGAGGAGAAGTTACTGTAAATGCGTGGCCACGCTCGGAAAGAGATCTATGGTAGATTTTCCGGTCTGCAGTTGACTCTCCCTAATCGAGAAAACCACTCTAGATATTGTCAATCGCAAGTGCGACCGTGAAAGACACCTTGCAGTTGGAGTGGGAGATGTGATAAAAGAGACACATAATATAAAGTTGACGGCACACAATTGGGTGTCAGACAAGTGGGAGATTGTTGGAGTAGGTGTCCTCCACAATAGTGCGCCAAATAATAAATCTTATTATGGAATATAATTGGGATATTTATTGACTATATATATGATTAGTCAGTTGATTAACGTAAATCAATAACGGTTGGCTGACTCGAGTTTGACGTTATTGTCGTATGACGGCGGTGATCAACTGATCCCTTTCGGTCACACCTAAAGGATGAAATCCAAATAGTAACTAATTATTTGTATACTATACAGTTAATTAGTACATTACATATATTCGATATGTACGAGAGTTAATTGTTAGAAATTGAGTTAAGAACTCAAATTCGATTAAACTTATTTTCAATTATGCGATAATTGACTAATAAATTTATATCTTATTTTAATACGATTAAATAAGATTTAACTAAGTAATTAATCGTTAAATTACTAAATTAGTTGAGGTTTTGAGATAGAGGTAATTAGTTAATTATATTTACAAAGAGTTGTAAAATAAATTAACTAAGCATTGTGGGACCCATTATATCTTGATATAATGGTAAAATATTACTTAAAATGTTAAGTACATATTATTTATTTAATTAAGTCATATAATTGTTATATGATCAAATTAACACTTAATTATACAAGATAATTAACCATATGATCAATAAGTATTTGTGAGACAAATATCAAAAATCAAAATGGACCAAACTAGGCCATTGTGGCCGGTTGGATTGTAGTTAGAATGGTGATGATTGTTGTTCTTGTTTATACTCTTTAGTTACTAATTGAAAGTGACATAACAAGTTGAAAACAATCATCACTTATACTACAACACTCCACTCTAATGCATGTGATCAAATTAAACAAAATAAGAGTCCATTTTTGGACTAAGTGGTCCGGCCAATTTGGCTATATAATGAACAATTGTTGTTCATTATACAACTACTTCATTTTATGCTTATTTTCCTTACTTCTCTCAAAACTCATCTTCTCACTAAAAACTCTCATATACTAATATTTACTAAGTATTACTAGTATAGTAATATAGTCATAATATTAGTAGTATAATACCTATCTTATTATCTAGTTAATAATAAGGGTAGATTATTTGGGTTCATCTTGGTGCAACTTAGAGGAGATCTTCTACTTTGGAGATTACTTGTGTTCATCCATATTTGTAGCTCAAGAACAACAAGAAGGAGTTCTTGTTGTGCCCATATATTTTCCATATCAATGTGAGGAAATTTCTTCTTTTATATAAATGTCTTTATATTTGCATGCATTTTACATAGATCATTAAATACTAAATTAACAAGTAATTTAGCAACTAATTAGAAGAGTCTAATTAAGGTCTATGGACTTTCATGACATGTGACATGTAACATGTAATTTTTCTTATAAATGTACATTTAACCAATTTAAATGCAATTTCATAACAAATAAATTAGACTTCACATTTTAAGTCATATTTAATAATTACATGTAAATGAAATGGGTCATCTCATAATTTGTTAATATAATCTACAACAATTTGTAATTATAATCGACCAGTTTTGTTTATCTCAAATGTTTCATGAACATAATGCATTCTTAGTAATATAACGATTAAATTACTAAAAAGAATCTTATTTAATCATATTACAATACGATTTTATTCTCACTAATATAAACTTAGTTCAATTTAAAGGATTAATTAATGTGTATCTCTATACAATTAATTAATGTACATGATTAGGGGATTGTCCTTTAGGTGTGACCGCAAAGGATCAACTCATCACCTCCGTCATACGACAGTAACGTCAAAATCAATTGAGCCAATCGTTACCGATTTATGTTGACCAGTTGACTATAATTTTCATCATCCCTTTGTATTCTTATTATTGAGATTTAATTATGTGATCGCACTATTGTTGAGGACACTCACTTCAACAGGAAACCAGAACAAGGGACTTAGGGAAGAGGCGCAGCAAGAGCTGCGACTTTTCGAAATGGCGCAGCTCATGCTGCGTCCGTTCTCGGGTTAATTCGTCCTTGATCGGAATTGGGAGAGCACGAATAGTATAAATAGACATGTCAAGAAAGCTATTAGTCATACAATTCTTCCGTCGATCATAAGTCAATCACCAAAATCTCTCTAAAAAAAACTAAACTTTCACAATCATGGATGCTTTCGAAAACCGTCTTAAGGAGTGGACCAACGAGTTCACCAATGTAGAGAAACACGATATGGGTGCTTTCAATTTGGGATCGATTTTGAGCCTAAAATTGGTAAAGGTTATGAGGCCTTTCCTGGATGCTTGTTGATAAGTTAATATTTGTATGATTTTAACCCCCATTTTAGCTCGGTTTTGTATGTCATTTGTGCTTTGTTAAGCCACTTTATTAGCTAACATCGTCTTCTAGGCGAATTCCTATGTTCTAACCTGTTTTGTAGGGAAAGTGACGTTTCTATGCCCTTTTTCTATATTCCCAAGCATTTGCCTAGAACCCGACGATTTGAAGAAGCAAGCTTGTCCAAGACAAAGGCATTTAAAAAAGGTTCACTTATTCAAAAGAAAGAAGAAGGGAAGACAATTTCGCAGTTGTCAGAAGATCGATCAGTTAGGCGAAGAAATCATCATTTTACATCAAACCCTATCAACAAACCCGGCTCAAGAGGTCAAGGGGGATAATGAATGTCAAGTCATATCCAAGGGGAGATGAAACGAAAGTCAATTGACCAAGATCACTACATACCCGATCGAGTAAGTGGTGTATCCGATCGGGTATCCTTGCTGAACCAAGCTTTTGCTTCGACTTCCTTTATTTTGTCATATATGTTCAATGCATGACCCCTTCCCCACGGAACCCTACTGCTATAAAAGGATGCCTCAGCCACCACATCTCAAGAACACACACACAATTAGAAACACTTCTTTCTTCACAAAAACCCTAGATTAGGAGGAGAGAAACCTAGCTTCTCTTCTTTAGTTTAGATCATTTTCTTCTTCCTTTTTGTCCTTAGTTTCTTAGTTCATTTCTGTCTTTTCTACATCAAATTCTTAGCCTAGATCAATAAAAGTTCCATCTTTGTAATCTACATTATGTGGTTCAAGTATTGTAATTCGTGGATCGACTATTCTATGCAAGGAATTTCTATTGTGGTTGTTTACATTTCATCATTGTCGTTGTTGATCGTCATCTAGGTATTCCAATTTTATCTTTTGTTTAAAGTCTTTATGTTTCTTATTTGATTGCTATTTTCTTTATATGTTATTTTAGATTCAATTCCAATATCGTTGTAATCATTTCACTTCCCTAGATCGTCAATTTAGCGTCGTTATTATCGCCACTTAGAGAGTCCTAAAATATTATCAAAACCAAATAAACATGTCTATCCTAGTTTTTATTATTAACATCATCTTAGATTTAAACATCGCCATGAGTGCGTAGTCGTTTTTCTAGGGTGTAGGGTAGCCATGTAGGTTTATTAAAAGATGATAATTGGATAAAAGAAATTGTGCTTTTAAAACATTGTGTCTATGCATGTTTGGACTATAACGATAGTTAACGATTCCTGATCAAAATCATTGACTAAAATCGAATTCTTTTCCAAGGTAGAAATACGTGAATTGAATAGACAAAGCATGACATGGTAGATTAAGACCTAGTAAATTGCCTAAAAGCCTGCTAGACCATCTGATCTATGATTGTAATGAACACATCATTCTTACGAACTCACAATGAATTATTTGCATGTTCTAAATCCAATTTCATCAATATGTTAATCTACATGTGTGAACCTACTTCCCTAGATTGTTTTTATCATTGTTAATTCATCACCTGCTTTATCGTTTTCGTTTTGATTTGCTTTTATTTTGTTTTCATTTATGCTTTTTATTAGTTTAGAAATCAAAACCCCAAAACCCAGATACTCGTTAGATAAGACCCAATTGCAAGACATTTCACATTCTATAGGAAACACCATCTCCCTGAGGATCGACCCCTACTTCCGTAATTACATTAATTTGTTATTAGCCTAGTCTGGGTAATTATCTTTGACCAGGGTTTGCGACAGGACCGATCAAATTTTGGCGCCGTTGCCGGGGAGCACGGTTTAGTTTTCCTTTTTTCTTGTGATTTTTATTGCAATTAGTTTTATCTAGTCTTTTGGAACCCCAAATTCCTTTAGACCTCTCTTAATTTTTCATCTTAGCTTTTCAATCTTATGCCCTGATCTTCTAGACTGGGGACCCCTATCTCTTTAGACGCCGATCTAGAAAGGACTCTGCGTAGGAGACGAAAGCTATTCAACGAAATCTCAAAAGCTTCTGATACTTCAAGTTTAGACCGTATTCGTGAGAGTTACTCGGATATTTTATCTAATCTTGAAGAAGAAGAAGATCCATTCTCATCTCTATTCTCAAAAACCAATCAACCTTCAAACAACACTCCATCTTCATCTTCACAAAAGAAAATGGTTCGACTTTCAGACCATTCTAAACCAACTGCAGATACACTTCCAAGGGGTATTGCTACACCCCAAATCACAGCCCAAAACTTTGAAATCAAACCTGCCTTCATCAGTTTAATAGAAAGAAGTCAATTTGGTGGCAATGCCACAGAAGATCCAAACCTTCATATTCAAAACTTCTGTGACTATTGCTCCACAATTAGACAAACCGGAGTATCCCAAGAGCAGATTAGGGAAATGCTCTTTCCCTTCTCTTTAACAGGAAAGGCTAAACTTTGGATCAATAGCCTTGACCGAGTTGCCTTAGGAATAGCCGACTGGGATGGTCTAGCTCTTGCTTTCTATCAAAAGTACTTCCCACCAGAACGAACCGCACTCTTACGAAGTCAAATCACTGGATTACGTCAGAGAGGCGATGAAAGCCTTTATGAGGCATGGGAAAGGTACAAAGAATTACAAAGAGAATGCCCTCATCATGGCCTTGATTCATGGTTCTTAACTATCACCTTCTACAACGGTTGTTGTGGCGAATCGCGTTGTATCCTCGACTCCGCTAACAATGGTCGTTTCGATTTGATCGATGTAGAAATAGCTAGTGCAACTATCGAGTCAATGGCAATTCACGACTCTCTGTATAGTAAGTCACGAGCTATGCCGCTCAAAACCAAGCAGGAAGATTCAAGCAAAGTAGCACTCCTAGAAGCCCAATTAGCCCTTCTGCAGCAACAAGTACGAAGCTCTTCCCAATCCAAGCAACATGTTAACGTCACTAACCACGTAGTGGTATGTGAGACATGTGGGGTTGGAGGACACAGTTTTCAAGAATGTAGGAGTACGCTAGAGCAAGTCAATGCCTACCAAGCATATAGGCAGGGCAATGCTTTCTCAAACTTCTATAATGAGAACACAAAGAACCATCCTCTTTTGTCCTACAAAAGCACCAACATTCAGACTCCCCACCATCAGATTCAACAACCATTCATACCACATCAACAGAAGCCCTATAATCCACCTGGTTTTCAAAACCAGAGACCTCCATTTCAACCTAACTTCAATCAACCTTACCAACACCAACACGAACCTCAACACCAACCACCCCAAAATCAAAGCCAACCCAATGACTCAAGCTTGAGCAAAACTGAATCCATGCTTCTCCAAGTTGTTCAAAAATAAGATTCAATGTTTGCTCAACTTCAAAAGAGTGATCAAGCTCAAAATGTTGCCATCAAGATGCTTGAAACTCAAATGGCGCAATTGGCTGCCTCTAATACCCAAACGAAACAAGGCCAACTCCCACCTCATGGTGAGCAACCGAGGGACACCGCTAATTCTATCACCCTTAGGAGTGGTACCACTTATCAGGAACCTCAGCAACCCAAGGAAACAATAGTTGAGCCAACACCAGTAGAGAGCAAAAAAGTGTTGGAGTAAGTGTCCTCCACAATAGTGCATTTATATAATAAATCTCATTTGGAATATACATGGCATGATTAGTATATTTTGATACTCCACGTCAGTTGATTAACGTAAATCGGTAACGCTCGGCTGACTAGAGTTTGACGTTATTGTCGTATGACGGCGGTGATCAACTGATCCCTTTAGGTCACACCTATAGGATGAGACCCACATAGAATACTAATTATTTGTATATGATACAGTTTAATTAGGGACATAATAATGTGACTATGTACGTTAGTTACGAGAGTATTTCTTGGAAATGAGTTAGGAAATCCTCAACTAAGTTTATTAGTCAAGTATCGAGAACTGACTGAATAAGTTTACGTGTTATTTTATACGATTAAATAAGATTTAATTTAGGATTTTTAATTGTAATTCATAAATAGTTGAGGTTATGCATATATTTTGAGGTAGAGATAATTAGTTAATTATATTTACAAGGAGTTGTAAAATAAATTAACTGGGCATTGTGGGATCCATTATATATTGATATAATGGTAAAATATCACTTAAACGTTAAGTACATATTGTTTCTTAATTTGTGTCATATAATTGTTATATGATCAAATTAACACTTAATTATACAAGATAATTAAGCATAAGATTAATAAGTATTTGTGGTACAAATATCAAAAATCAAAATGGTCCATTGTGGACTCATGTGCACTGGTTTTGAGTAGACAAAATCACTAGTGATTTTGCTCTACCAATTCCACACTCCACCATTTGATTATGACATGTATGACACATGATCATCATCATTATACAATCTCATACACTACCTATTTGCATGGGAATAAAAAATGAGCAAAATATGAGCCACAAGGGCTAGAACCAACCGGCCATATGGCCTATATAAGTGAACAAGAGTTGTTCACAATTTAAAAAAATTCATTTTTGCTTATTTTTCCACTTTTCTTTCTAACTCAACAACTCTCTAAAATTCACATGCAAACTAATATTCATACCATATTACTAGTGTAGTAATACAATAATATTAGTAGTATTTATCTTACTTATTATCTAGTTAATAATAAGCTAAGATTATTTGGGTTTAATCTTGGGTGCAACAAGAAGGAGACCTTCTACTTTGCAGGTTGTTTTATGGAGGATCATCCATTAATTTCATGCTCAAGAACAATAAGAATGAGTTCTTATTGTGCCCATATTGAACCGAAAAATCCCAATTTAAGGATGTTTTGGTCTTATCTTTTCTTTTATGCTTTTATATTTGCATGCATGATAACTAGATCCTAAATCATTAAGTTAATGTAATTTAATGAACTAATTAGAGGAGTATAATTAGAGGTCTAGGACTTTTATATGGTATCAGAGCTCAATTGTTACATGCATGTCGATTTTAAGCATTAAAATCGAGTTATACGATAACTTGGGTAAAATTGAAAATTTGTGTTAAAAATTGGTTTGCACAAAATTTTTGATTTTCATGCATACCTACTGACCTGGAAATGGTTGTGGTCAAATTTGGTGATTTTAGGGATTAAGTTGATATTTATTTTGATTTATGGCCTTTAAATCATGTTAATATGCACTTTTTATGTTAAAAGTTAACTACAAATAGTTGCATGTTGATTCTGGTCATGAAATTTTTATATGATCTCACATGCATGTTGTACATACTGTATGTAAAATTTCGTGAGTTTTAATTAAGTTTTGCATGATTATTGATTTTTATAAGATAAAAGTCAATAAAGTGAGATTATTATGTTCATAAAATTGAAACGTCCTTTTCTTTTCTTTAAATTTTTTGGTACATTTTATAATCTGATTTATATAATATTGGTGAAATTTTATAATTTGTTTCACCATTTTACTATATTTAATGGTTTTTATTTGATAAAACCGTTGAATATTAAGTTATTTATTCATAAAATTTATTTTTGGGCAAATGTTTCTGGTTTTTAAAGTTCCTGGAAATTTTCCAGAATGTACAAAATTTTTGGTTTCAAATTTTTATGAGTTTTATATTTTATTTTGGGTTTATTTCATAAATGTTATGATTAAACCTCTATATTTAGCAAATACGATCAATTCGAACTAATTAAATACAAACACAGTTAGTGGGGACTAATTTTGAGTTCTAAATCAGTTTAGATAATTAGTTTGAGCTTAAATACGATTTAAGTGTTGATTATTGATTTTTAATGGTTAAAAATCGATAAAATCCATAAAACCGAGCTTGAATGAGCATGATAAGTATCAAGGGCGATTTTGGCATGATTTTTACAGCATTTTATTTATGTTGTTATTGTTGAATGAATGAATGTCATTTATTTAATTTTTAATGCAAGTTTTACCTAGTATGGCCTAGATTATTTTAATCGGTATTACCCGTAATGTAAGGGAATACCGATTCGGTTGTAATTTTATTTGCGATCTCGTATCGCCGTTTGTAATAATTTATTTTCATTTTTTAGATCAAATGTATAATAGGAATTTTATTTGTATCTTTTTGTAATTAATTATTATGAAGACGGAGATTCCCGAAGTCGATGTTCCAAAAGTCGGTACCATGAAGAGGCAAGGGGCCAAGGAGTTGATTTTCGATTTTGTAATCTACTAGTTAATTAGATTACCTAGGTGGGCATACTAGGATTTATTATTTGCTTGCTTTATTTTTCCGCTCATGCCAAAATCGCCGACATGCATTTTATTTCTGGATCGTCAATTCAAAGTTATTCAAAATTCACCGACTTAGTTCGGTTATAGGGAATTAATAACTAAATTGACAAGACCTCTCACATAACTTAAAAAATTGAGATTTAGCCTTACCAATTGAAGCACCTATGAACCCCGTGTTCATTAGGGCTACCACGCTCGTGGGTCCCTTTTTACCTCGGGTAAATAGGGTGATACGATCACAAGCCAAAATTGGATTGGACTCAACGAGATAAGCGTTATCTTGGGAATAGGAGATGGCTTTAGTTGAAATTCGTCAACCAAGAGTTCTAAGGGTAGAATTAGTCAAGTATTGACTTACCATTTTGAGATAAAGGTAGCATACGATGATTATTTTTGTCTAAAGATGGGTCTTGGAAACACTTATTAAATTTCGTGAGGGGTCATTATATGAGTGACTTGTTTAAAATTGTTTTACAAGTAAATTATATATTAGAAATGAATGTTTATTTTCCGTTCATATTTATTTTATTCGCGCAATGATAAATATTTTTCCTTCTACAAACTTGTAAATCCATTCAATCGTGGAAAGGCGTTTCCATTATTTTATACGGTAGCATTTTGATTGCGATCTCCGTTTAAACCACCGTAGCTAAAGACAAAATGATTTTTCTTTTGATCCTCACTTTAACCATTGCAAATATCTCTTATGAAGAGTATATGAATATGTCACACTTAATCAAAAACGTTTTGATTTTGTTTTTAGTGACGTCTCCTTATTACAATGGTGCATCAATCTTTTTGCTCCAAAGAAAATATTTGTAATTTTTGGTATGTCGTCATAATGCTCCTTATCGAGGCTTACCTCAAAAGAGGCCAAATCAGTTGGGACGACTAGGTTTCTCGATTTATTTGAAATCACGATTAACCAAATACCGTAGTCATTTTATGAAAGGTTTATTTTTTTTTAAGGTAAAACCATGAATGAAATAAAGAGTTATCTTCATTATAATTCTAATCTACTTGTCTAGGTAGAAATTCATAAAAGTGAGTGGGAGCTCTAAGATGGATGTTTATATTCTTAATTGTTAAGAATAAAATGAGGTTCAAGAGTAGGTTGGCACGATATTGGCACAAGGCGAGGGAAAAATGCAAGTCTATTTTGAATAGTAAAGTCAATATCTAAGCAAGGTGTCAAACCCAACCTTTGATGATTCAATTCTTACAATGTAGGACACAAGAAAAGAATCTGCCCCAGGTTTTCTAAAGAGTTAGAAATTGGGTGTACTATTTTCACCCATAATATCTATATGATCGACATTTATTTTGCTAAATGCAATTTTTGGGTATTAGATACCCATTATGGTTTTCATTGATGTATTCAATGCATATAATAATGATTCGTGCGACGACTAGCCATGATTAAATGTCGACCTACAAGGGAAATATAACTATTGTAGTTTTATTTCTATAGAGACATATAAAAGTTATACTGTGATCAATCTAGTTTTGGATTTAGAGGTTTACTTTAATAAACGTTATTATGTACATGACCTCTAAATAAAGAATATAGTATCCACTTTTAGTGTACGACACAAGTGTTTCACTTTTGTGAATGGAACAAGCGTTGTATGCCTATACCTGGTCAATGGTTATCCCATACCAATCAAAGGTAATTATATTCTTGACCTAAACTAGAAATTACTTGTCATATAGATTGAAAAAGGCTCAAAATTGGTGACCTATATCTAATCTTAATTCTGGATTGTGTAGCACATCTAAAACATTTGATTTTGAATCTTATGGTGTGTGCGAATCTTGTATTCAAGGAAAGATGATTCGTGCCCCTTTTGTTGAAAAGGAAATCGAACTAGTGAGTTATTGGCCTCATTACATAAAATAGGCGTGGTCCAATAACAAACACAACCAGAGATGGTAATGGCTATTTCACTTTATTTACTGACGATTTAAGTAGATATTATATTTGATTCTACTTAATGAGGTGCTAAGAGAAATCTTTGAAAAGTTCAAAGAGCTTCAATGTGAAGTAGCTAACCACCAAGAGTATTAGATCAAGGATTTACGACCAAATCGTAAATGAAATATCTAAGTATTGACTTTGATTTTCACCAAAAGTATGTGAAATGGTTTCACAAGTTAAATTCTCTAATACACATTATTAGATAAGGTGTTGTTGAATAGAGAAACAGAACCTTATACGATATGGTTTTGTCTTTGTCAAGTCAAAATCAGCCATTTGACTAACCCTGGGATTTTAATATTTTTGTCTGCTATTTCTTTTCCCACCATGTTAAAGCACATTTTAATATTTCATTCCATATACGATATGGGTGGGTAGCGTACCTAATTTGTAAGTTATCCGAAAGAAACAAAGTGCTCAATAATCCTACATTGACCACGAGAACAAAGCGTTTGTGACTCGTGATGCTGTCTTTCAATTAAAATATGATTATTTCTTGATAAGACAGAGTGGGAGAAAATGTTTCAAGAGCCACAAACTGAGCATATGGTCCGGAAAACGTTTCTTCATTGTTTGTTCAGTAGTTGTTTATTCGGAACCTTAAGAGGTCAGGAGGATTGTTATCGCTCCTTAATAGTGATGAATTCTAATCTTTGACTTATAAGAGACTGTTTCTAGTCCCAACTTCTTGCTATGGCTTAGAGTCATGCGATTCGTAATGGACTCCATGCGTGATGGTCAGATATGTGACTTGGTAAATTTTACTTGAAGAAGTACGACCTCTTTAATGTAAATTGATTTTTAAGATCGAAATTTGCATGGATGAACATTAAAATGTTTTCAAAGATAAATTGGTAGGCAAAGAGTTTACCTCAATTGCAATGCTTTGATCCATTCGATAACACTTAGCGATTAAAGCATATCATAGTAGTATGATGTCAATTGGATCTCAAGAACCACCTTCTTGAATACGATTCTAGAAGAGGTAGAATATTTTATATTCACCTGTGGGTTCGT
>JAIUZE010070919.1:0-12077 GCA_022085475.1 Heliosperma pusillum
CCTTTATATTTGCATGCATGTAACATAGATCTTTTAATCACTAAATTAACTTATAATTTGGTAAACTAATTAGAGGCGTCTAATTAGGGTCTATGGACTTTAAAAAACCCCAACTATAATAAAACTTTATAATGTACTAATGGGTGTCCCTCCATGCCAGGACTATTTTAGATTACCATTTAAATTGTGTTGACTTGTTTAATTCATACATTTATCATGTATAATTCATTTTTACATGAGAATGCTTAAGAATATAATTAATATAAAACTTACCAACCAAATTATGAGACATGTTAACTACTTTTATTGCTACTACTCTTACTTAATTTTTCTTAAGGTTAAATGTTATTATTGTTACTTTCGCTATTTTGTCTGTTAAATGAATTGTATTCCTAATAGACATTCTTTTTCATTTCAAGCTTCACTAGTCCCCAACGGAGTTGCCAAATTAACGATGAGAAAATTCGATCCACGCAATGCCTTTTATTTCAAAAGAACATTTTTTATTTAGCTTTTTGAAAAGAGTTGCCACTAAATTTTTAAATGAAATTTAGAAACCAATTTTAGGGTTTTTATTTTCAAGAAAATACATCCTATTTTATTCATCCCAAATTGGGGAACAAAAGAGGAAAAATCTTACAAAAGAGTGTCCAATAATCTCCTATTACAACCCAGCCACCGACTCATTAACTCATATCAAGATGACTAAGCTCATCAAAACCCTTAATACGAACAAAATACTTTATTTGAAAAAGAATATTATCCGCCTCTTTCTCTAAACTAGCAAAAATCCTAGAGTTGCGTTCCCGCCAAATTACATTACTAGCATAGTATCCTGATTTCCAATGCCTCCTCCTACCACGAGCAGAAAGCCAGCATGCTTCCTGCCAGAGAGTATTTGTTCTTCCATAAAAGCAAGCCCATGCTTGAATAGCTCTCCAATTCCAGTTTGTATATTGACATTTAAAGAAGAGGTGAGAATGAGTTTCAGCAGCCTTTTTACATAAACAACAACGTTTAACCAGTTGAAAGCCTCTCGCTAAAAGCTTGTCCACAGCAGATAGCTTTCTTTGCATTGCTAAGGAACTAATGAAGCTAAGTCTTGGCACAACTGAGCCACTCCAGACCACTCTAGCCCACTATCTAGTTTGGTATTTAGGTATGATAATGTCATACATTATAGCCGTAGTAAACTTCCCACCTAAAACACAACCATGCAGAATTTTTTTTTTTGCAGAAGGAATATCCTCAGCTAACTCCACCAGAGCTGTCTTCACATGAAGAATTGATCTCCAGCTATCAGAGTGATTAGGAGCATCTGAAGTTCCCTAACTGGAGGAACCCTTAAGGTTTTAGGCTGAGTTCCAATCCATCCACAGTGAGTGTCCTTGAACATCCATCTTTCACAGCCACTTGCATAGCACAGCTTTGTTCCATGAAAAGAGGTCCTTAATACCAAACCCTCCCTCTTTCTTAGGACTACAGCAAGTCTTCCAACTCTTCATGATCATCCTCGACTTATCAACACTATTCCAAAGGAAATCCTTGCAATACTTACCAATCTTCTTCAGAATGTCTTTAAGGAGAAGAATTGTAGAGCACCAGAAATTATCAAGCCCAAAGACTATTGAATTCAGTAGTAGCGCCCTTCCTGCATAAGACAACATTTTAGTGCTCCAGTGAGATATGGAATTCTGGATTTTGCAAATCAAATCATTAAACAGCTGAATCTTCAGCCTACTAGAGTGGAGAGGCATTCCCAAGTATTTGAAACGAAAATATGCCTCGGTAAACCCTGTTGCTTCCTGAATTTCCTTCTTGATACTAGCATGAACTCCACCATAATAGACATTAGTCTTCTTAGGGTTGGCATATAGACCAGACAGCAGACAAAATCATCCAGGACAGAGGCTGCAGCTACCATAGAGGGAGTTTCACCTCGAAGAAAAGTCATAAAATCATCAGCAAACACAAGGTGATTAAGATTGAACCTAAAACACTTGGGATGATAAGAAACTTGATATCCATGATGCATTACCCTCAAGTATCTAGACAATATTTCCATAGCCAACACAAAGAGGTATGGGGACAAGGGGTCACCCTGTCTTAAACCTCTCTCGTACTTAAAGAAACCATGATTAGTACCATTAAGTCTGACTGTGAACCAGGTACTACTGATACAACCCATTATACATTTAATGTACTGCTTTGGAAAATTAAAGCTAAGAAGCATGTCTTTAATAAATTCCCATTGTAGAGAATCAAACGCTTTAGTAATATCAACTCTCACCAGGCATATAGGAGAAAAATATTTTCTAGCATAGCCCTTAACAAGTTCTTGAGTAAGCATTATATTCTCAAAGATATCTCGACCATGAACAAAAGCCCCATGTTCTCTGCCAATTAAAGAAGGAAGATAAACTTTAAGCCTATTAGCCACTACTTTGCTTATGGTCTAATAGAAAATAGAACAACAAGAAATGGGTCTAAAGTCCCTAACAGAATTCAGCAAAGGCTTCTTTGGAATCAAAGACAGAATAGTAATGTTGGCCTTCTTAGCCATAATACCCCTCCTAAAGAAAGACTGCACAACAGCACAAAAATCATCTTTTATAACAAGCCAAGATGATTTATAAAATCCAGAAGAAAATTCATCCTGCCCTGGACTTTTATTATTCCCCATAGCAAAAAGAGCATCTTTAATTTCCTTTTGCAAGATAGGAAGACACAGAGCATCCTTATCAGAAGGAGATAAGAATGCTCCTTGAGAAATAAAACCCTTATCCAGCATAGTAGTATTGTGCCTTTCCCCCAAGAGATGCCTATAGTAATCAACAAAAGGTTCATTGATCGCTCCAACTCCTACTACATTATTACAATGCCCGTCAATAATTTGCCCCACTATACTTTGTTGCCTTCTTTTAGCAATTTGGGCAAAGAAATACTTAGTAGGATAATCAGTAGCTTTAATATTGTGGTCCTTAGCTCTCCGCTTCAACATGCTTAGTTCACCTCGCTTTAACTTAGTATAGGTATCAATAAGCTGAGCCTCTTCCTCAAGTAACTGGGGATTGAGCAAGTCTTCCTGAATAGCATTTTGAAAATCTATGAGTTGGACTCCAATCTCCTCAACTCTTTGAGTAAGACCAGAATAGTGGTGTTTATGAAGAGAAGTCAAGCCCTCTCTCACATATTTCAGTTTAGTAAACATCTTGTGAACAGGGGAACCAGTACATTGCCTGCTCCAACCCCTAGCTACTATAGTAGTATACTCAGGATCATTAATCCAACAGTTTAAAAAATGGAAATTCTTCCTATAGTGAATCTCCTCACAGGCATGAACTAGAAGAGGAGAATGATCAGAGACCCGTGGTGGAAGAACACTAACAAAAGAATCAGGGAAGGTTAAGAGCCAATCAGTATTAATCAAAGCCCTATCAAGCTTTGACCAGACCCTGGTGCCATCCCTGTGCTTATTAGTCCAAGTAAACTCAGCTCCAACTCCACCCAAGTCCTCCAATGAGGTGTTAAGAATGCACTTTTTGAAAGCGAGCATATCATTGATATTAGGCATGTTTGGCCCAACCTTCTCACCAGTATGCCTTACTAAGTTAAAATATCCTAGAACAATCCAATTAGATATAGAATGACAGAGGTGATTTAAATTCTCCCAAAGATCAAGTCTTAGCCCAGCATCATTAGCTCCATAAACAAAGGTAACCTGAAAATTCCTAGTAGTGGCCCTGTACACAACATCACTGTGAATATATTACTCATGAACCTAAGTTGAGATTATATTCAAAGTACTAGGATTCTAGATAACCCAAATGCGACCATTATAATGACAAGAGTAATTGTCAACCACATCAAAATTAATAAGAATGCTTCCCTTAATGTTATTTGCTTTATCCATCTTGACATGAGTCTCCAAAAGTCCCATAATATCAATCTTATTATTCATCGAGAAGTGCCTCACTTCCTGATGTTTCAGGGGGTCATTAAACCCTCTGATATTCCAAGAAGAAATCTTCATTGTTCTATGTCAGGAGGTTCTCCACCCCCTTTATCAATAGGAATATCCATAGCCTACAGGAGCACTTCCAAACCTTGAATACTGTCACTTATAATACCAAAAGAGTTACAAGTAGATATCTGATTCTTATTAGTGACCAGTATACGTCGAGGTCTGATACTACACTTAACCCATTGCTTACCTCCCCTTCCTCTTCTGGATAGACCTAGCTTTTGGCATCCTGAGTTATCCTTCTGACTGGTAGGAGATACTAAGTGAGTTTTCTGTTGTGAGGAGCAGCCTAGCTCCACGCATTCTAAGCTTCCCCCAACCAACAGAGAACTACATTTCTCTGGCATACTAGTAGAATTCAAACCAAGCTTAGAGCATCCATAGCCTTCCTGAAGAATAACTGGGACCATAGGTGAAACCTTAGGAGTATGCTTCATGATTTTCCCCTTATTCAGCTTACAATATTTCTTAGTATGACTCAACTTACCACATCCCTTACAATAATAAGGAATCCATTCATAAATTGTTCTCTAACAGCTTTGACCCTGGTAAGGCGCATTAAGGACGACCTCCGTAGGAAGTTCAGAAGCAACATCTGCCTCCACTAAAACACGAGCAAAGGACATCTTAGCCTTACAAGTAGTTGGGATATCAGCAAAAAGTGGCATCCCCACCTTACTACCCTGTTTACTAAGAACCGTTTCAGACCACAAAAATGGGTCAAGGTCTGAAAAAAGTATCAAAATAGGTACTTTAGAGACCTTATCCATGTCCACATAAAAAGTAGGAGTCCATTTTGTAAGCAAGAGAGTATTAGATCCTATGCTCCAAGGCCCTCATTTCATAACCTCGTTAAGTTCCTCCTCAGACTGAAAGCTTTTTGAAAGCTGTACAATCCTTTTTTATAATATTGCTCTTCTGGTTTAACTGTCAGCCAGTTCTTTTTAACAAAAGCCTCCACCTGCTGCAGCTTTAAACGTGCCCCCAGAACACTTACCATTAAGGTGTGTTTCCAGTAAACAAGTTCATTCTGCACCTCCTCCACATTGATTTCAGTTATATCCGCCTGAGAAGCCTCTTCACAGTAGAAAAGATTCATTCCCTCCTGCGATTTAGCCACCTTACTCCAAGATTTAGTAACAGGGACAACTGAAGATACAATATCAGCACTAACACCCCCAACTGCACAAAATTTCCCCACTCAAACTAATAGAATCAGAAAGAACGGAAGACGTATCCACAACCAAAGAAGTCATTCCCCCATTCAAGCTTCTAAATCCAGAACGTGTCAAGATGGTATTTGCCGGAGTTCTATCAACCACATTATTTATTAGATTATTTAACAAAAAATGAGATCGATTGTTACCCGATTGATTATGATATCTTCCTCTATAGCAGCATCCCATTGATTTTTCCGCGGTCTCCCTCGCTTTCTAGCCATGAGAACATGCAATTTAGGTTGCTTGAGGAGAACGCTTTCTCTCTCTAAACATGGCTTTTAACTATTTGTCCTTTTAGAGATTTAAGTTCATGTGAGATTACGTGTTGGGAAGTTGATTTAATTTCATGAAAGACACCCAACCACGCCCGTTACAATAACGGTCTCTACTAAGCAAAATGATGACTATTTGGTGACGTATCACATGTGAATACAACCATACAATTTAAACCTTAACACGTGAAATTCATTCTATGTCGATTTAATGTATTTATTAATTCGTCGGAGTGAATTTCGCATGTGAAGGTTCATTTAAAATAAGTAGCATAAAAAAACAAAGAGGGATGGATAAGAGATGAACTTACTCTTAGCATAAGATAGATTAACAAACGTTAATTAGTGGCTAGTTTACAAGATCAATTTAACATGCGATTCAAAGCTAACTATTTCATAATTAAAATCAAATCGACTAACTAACATGCCAATGGCATAGACACAATTAAAACATGATATTCTACGTTATTTATTATACAACACAAATATATATATATAAAAAAACGACACATTAGAAGGACATATCTAAAGTTAGACAAATTATATGAGGTTATTAAAAAATTAAACTACAATTAAATTAAATAAAAAAGAGGGAAATAAATAGACTAAAATAAATCAAGTACAACCTATTTTTTAAGTTGGACTCAATCTAATTAAATTATTTACCAATCCATATTTATTATTTAAAAAGGATTAATAAACAATTTTAAAAGGAAAAAGAAAAGAAAACAAAGCTGTACAGACCGTGCACTGAACGGATCAGATATTGAGTTTGACCAAAACAAACCCGTGACTGCACGGGTTTTATTATTTGTGTTTTTTTTAATTACCAAATCTAATTTTAATGCTTAAAATAAATATTTAAAAAATAAAAATAAATTACAATAAATTCTGAACTATAAAAATTGAATAAAATAATTTTTCCAAAATTAAAATTAATTATTTACAAATTATACTAACTATGTAACACCCGAAAATGTACCCTATTTTTATAGTGAAAATATTTTACGGAAACTTTTCAGCGAAATTTAGTTTTAACCGTAAATTTAATTTTCCGAGTCGAATTTAGAATTTCCGAGTTCGTATTTGGAATTTCCGCGAGATTCCATGAGAATCTCGTCTTAAGGCGAGTTTGACTTTTGTTGACTTTTTCCCATAAATATCTCATACTCCCTTAATCTATTTCATTCAACACAAACCAACACCCTTACTTCTTCCTTAAGCAAATATCAAAAACCCTTGCCTCCAATTTTGATCCATCTTTGAATCACCGTATCTCCTTCGTTTCTTATTGGAATTCACGTAAGTTCGTCTCATTCTTCCCCTCTTACCTTCCTCTATCCGTATTGGTAATAAAATTACCGTCTTTCTCGCTTTTTAAATTATCCGTCTTTCTCAAGGTGAATGATATTCATCTTTCATTATCTAATTGTATGTAGGTGGAGACTAGGAAGGTTTAGAATCGATTAAAGACGCGTAAAACTAACGGTGAAGGGTTACTCGATATCATTTACGTGTTTTATATGATTTCTATGTTAGAATTCGTATTTATAATATGATTAGTAAGCTTAGGAATTGAGTTATTGTTGATGATTGCTGTTAGTTGATGATTGTTGATGATGATTATTGATTGTTGATAGTTGATAGAAGTTAAATATGAGAATTGAAAATGATTGAACTTGTGTATGTTGTTCTCGGGTAGGATGTAGTCCTGGCCGAAGGACCGGCTGCCTGTTCAGTGGCCGGCTGGGAATTCACTACACCGACCCTTTTTCGTAGAATGATCATATCTCCTTCGTTACTTGCTTGTTTTGGGCTTGTGACCATTCGTTGGAACCGTAAGAGGATAAGCTATCACCTCGATTTGGAATTTCTGCATTTGCATATATAGAACTCTAGTTATGACCGTTTGAAGTGGACCCTTGTTTTAGTTAGTTTCCAAACTTGGTTTTTGTGTGTATTTGTGCTCCGAGCCGGGGTACCGGCCGCCTTCCTCCACACCGGCCTAGAACACGGCTGTGTTTTCTTCTTGAAATTTCTAAAACTAGTAATTTATAATATTTCGCATGATTCGTTTATCGTATAATTTTACGTAGTGACTTATGATATTCATGTTTTGGATATATGATGTTTCATTCGCTTGTATCACATGTTTTGTGACGGTTTTTGGTATGTCCCACTTTGAGTCGGTTTTTACAAATGATACGGTTTGAGCACTGTTTTGTCTTGTGCTTTGTACTCTCATTTCCTTGGCTACCTTCCCGTTCGTAAGGCGGAATGTCCGGAACGAGCGGTCTCTAATTGCTTATGCATGTGTTAGTGGCTACTACGCTTGTTGGGAGTTAACCTAATTCGTTGATCGACCCCGGCCGTCAATTGTGTACTTGCGAGGTGGTTGTTATTTTCATGTAGCTTACCGCCCAACCGCTTTTATTGAAGTTCAATAGACCATAATATACTCCTATATTAGTTTTACTAAATTACTTGTTAATTTAGTGTTTAATAAAGATCGATGTAACATGCATGCAAATTAAAATGCATAATAAAAATAAGAAGAAATTTCCTTACATTGGGAAATTTCGGTTTATATGGGCACAACAAGAAACACCTTTCTTGTTGTTCTTGTGCTAGAAAGAATTAGATGATCCTCCTTGTAATCTTCAAATTAGAAGACCTCCTTTTAGAAGCACCCAAGAGAGAACCCAAACTAATCACTTAGTTTTTGACTAGAAAACACAAGTGAAAAATGAACTAATATTAAATTTTATTACTACTCTAGTAATAGGAAAATATTAGTGTTTGAGAGGTTTTAGAGAGATGAGGATTTGTAGTGAGATAAGCATGCAAATAAGAATGAACAAGCTGGTATGCTAGCTCAGAGGTTACCTTTAAAACATGGTCATGATACACTCAAACCCTAATCAACCATAATATTATGTGAATCAGTTAACAACCGGTAATCCAAACTCTATCAACCTTAGCCGGCTTGCATCTCACCTTCTAAGATTCATAGAATCATCAAACATGAAAGACCAATACGTCTATAAACAGGCATAAGTTCCTAGGACGGCCAATAGTCGACTGTAACTCGAGTCTATACCACGAGGTAGGATATACTTATATATTTTAGCTCAGCGGTTACCTTTAAACCATGGCCAAAATACAAAGCACACATCTAGGCTCAGCGGTTACCTTTAAAACATGGCCCAGATCCAAAGCACATATCTTAGCTCAGAGGTTACCTTTAAAACATGGCCAAGATACCACTCTACCCTAAACCTAGACTGCGCAGACCTAGAGAAATGCGAAGATCCATCGCACCCAAGACTCATCACATGAGTACCCCTAAGGAAATCCACCAAAGGGTTGGCTAGTACTTAAGCTGGCTCCATTCCCAAAGTGGAAGCAATTAGGCAGCCAGGCCCCGACTTGGAGATCCACCAAGCCGGAACACAAAAGCTATCAACGGTGAACATATACTCGTTAAAGATAGTACGGCCTATCAATGTCATGGTCCAAGATACTCATTTAGAACTAGAATGGTCAAGACGCCATATACTCATAATTCTCTATGGGTACTTAGTCAACACGACATATATCATACAATCAAACCGTCACGGGAAAACTTCCTATCATGTGACTAATTGCATATTAATCATATTCAAATATCATATCGCCTCATATCTACTAAGGCTCATTCATTCATTCATTAAATAAAAACCTTACCTGAAGACAAATCCCCGACCCGAGTCCCGCGACGGGTCATCAGTCAAAACGGGGCTGACTAGATCGTAGTTTGACCAAACCCGTTTGGTCAAACCGGCTAGAAACAGAGTCTTAGCCATCGAGGCTTGAACATAAGAATATCACATTCATTTCATGCTATTTCATTCAATTTCTAACCTGTGAATTATTAATTCATACGAAAACCCGCTTGACTTACATGATATCAAATTAAACTAAAATCTCGTATTATAATTTCTAACATGTGAGAAATAATAATATAATGAAAAGCTTTTAATTAAATAATTTACGTATTAAAATTTCCCACTTGCTAAATATTACAAAACACGATAAAATAACAATACTCTAAAACCGTCACAAGTCCAAGGGGACCCACGGTTCATTTTGGACCGGTTTTGGTCATCTTTTCTAAAAACCGTTTCCTAATATTTCCCGCATGCTTAACATACTTAAAACCCGTCAAAACAACAACAAAACAATCAAGTATCGACAAAAACCCAAAGACCAAAACACGGACCAACCAGACCGGGCTGGACCGGGTCTGAACCGGCCTGAACCGGCCTGGTTTGGCCCGGTTTTCCAGCCACCAAAACAGCCCCCTACGGCCACCACCAACATCAACTCTAAATTATTTCTAACACAACCAGATAGTGTGACGGCGTAACTTCTTGCTATCTAGAGTGAAGCGAAGCGAAGCGAAACGAAACGAGGGAGTTTACATGAAGAACCGAGCTTCGAGGATCTGAATAAGCCCGACCTTATATCATACCTTGCCTTTATTTTATAATGCGATAAATAGCATTCCTATAACCTAACCTATCCTATAAATTGAATCATCCGAACAAACCCGGGCTTTCCCTAAGCGCATCGGCTGTAACAACATCCATATTAAACAACCAATTCATCCATCATGCATACAAAAATCATGATTATGAACAAATCATCAAATATGTCAAGAACACTAAACATGCCAAAAATTCATACAACATAATATAATAACAACTTATCATGTTACTAGTTAAAAATCATAAATAACTATAACATGAACATAAACAAAAGATATGTAACATTAATTCGTCGAGTAACTCGGAATCGTTACCTTAGCTAGCAAAATCAAGTAGCACCCAAACTTAAGAAGTAAAGAAAAACCCGTCTACTAATCTTCTCCTAATATATACGAGTCACCAAACTCGTCTTCAAAATCTTCCCCTATAAGAAATGACAAGAATAATATTGTTAGAATTAAAACTTGATTTTCCATAATTAAAGTGTTGAAAACGATTTTGTCGGAATTGAAAATTGATACGAGTAGAACCACGATTACTTAGTTCACGAGCTTTCATTGAATAAGGAGTCATTGAAGCCGAGCAAGCCTGATGCAACAGTCTAATGGACTGTGTCATAACTACCATTTACACATCAAGCCTAATGCAACGGTCCAATTGACTGTTTAATTGCTGTCATTTTAATTCCTGTTTTATTGTCATTTAAGTCTTGAATTTTATGTCCAATAATGTAGCTTTTAGAAAGTCATAAGTAGGAGTTAATTGTAGTCATAAAACTAGTGTTAATTGCTTGTTTATGGCTGCATAGGATTCAGTTTTTATAGCTGTTATAGGGCTGCCATAATAGGTATGTTTAGCCTAATTAAGAGCCTCTTTAAGAGCTTTAATTAGGTTGTTTATTGCCTGGTTTGACCAGCCATAGTAGGCGTGTGATTATGCCTATTTAAGGCCTTGTTTTGTAACATAAGAAAAATACACAAGATTTTGAATAAGAAAAAGAATTTCCTGTTTGCAAATTAACGTTGTTAATTGTGAGAACATGAGTGTTTGAGTGAGTTCAATCACAGCTTGAGAGTTGGGACGCGTATTCCAAAACTTAAGAACAAATCATTCGACGTGTATTGAGTGATTTCCCATTGTTAATGCTATAGGTCTAGCGTTGGCAAATATCCCGGTTACAATCATGTCCTATTCCGCTGCTCTATCGCATCATATGGTATCAGAGCTTAGGCTCTTGATTTCCTTAAACCAAGACGATCCAATGGGGGAAATGGCACTTTTCAATCCAGATCTACCACCAGTGTTCGATGAGTATTATGAGGCAGGCGATGTACTTGGCAACAACCAGGCGGTGCAAGAATCAGGAGACACGGTACTTGTGGTTCATAACACTCCCGAAGTTGTTGTTAACTGTCCGAACCCAGAAATGGCTGTTTTGGACAAGTTTCCTTGCTGTTTGGTTAACAAGGAGAACCTGGGGACGATTTCAACAGCCCAAGGAAGTCGTGAAAACAAGGTGGGTTCTGCTCTTGAATCACGACCCATAGAAGAGATGAAAGGCGTTGGAGAAAGGGGTGAGGCGTGTAGAGACACACGTGAACGAGATGGTAGTCTTAAGTTTGTTCTTAAGCAGGTTAAGAAAGAAAATCCCTTTGATGATATTGTGCAAGCCATGATCGATGTTGGGTGTTGTATTTGTGATGGACACCATTTACAGCAAGATTGTCCGTTAAATTGGGGCATCGCGTCACCAAGGATATGTGACGAGGAATGGGGGCTGTCCGAAACTTGGTCACACACATCTTGGATTGGGCTGAATCCCTACGCCAAGAGAAATAGGCCTGAAACCATCTATCCCTCTAGGCAAAGTAGTAAGGTTTCATTGGTTGGGAGTAACAACGTAATAGTCGATGTGGGTTTGAAAGATACAGGCCAATCGAACCTTAAATGGCCTGAATTGTTGTCCCGCGGTATGTCAAAACCTCGATCTAGGGTGAGATTCAAACACGTTGCAAACAAGCGAGGAAAGCGT
>JAIUZE010070920.1:0-41965 GCA_022085475.1 Heliosperma pusillum
TTGTCCTTGATACTTTTGTTTTCTACTCTCAGTTTCGAGACGAAACTTTCTAAAAGGGGGGTGATTGTACACCCGGAAATGTACCCTATTTTTCTAGTAGAAATATTTTACGGACACTTTTTCAGCGAATTTTAGTTTTAAGTGTAATTTAATTTTTTCGAGTTCGAATTAGAATTTCCGAGTTTCGTATTTGGAATATCCGCGAGATTCCATGAGAATCCCGTCTTAAGGCGACTTTGACTTTTCTTGACTTTTCCACTTAAATATCTCATACTACCTCTTTAATCTATTTTTCTTACACAACTCAAACATCAACTTACTTCATCACTAAGAAACCCAAAACCCTTCTTCCATAATCTTTCCAAGCTTAGATTCATCGTATCTCCTTCGTTTCTTATTGGAATTCACGTAAGTTCGTCTTATTCTTCCCCTCTTAGCTTCCTCTATCCGTATTGGTAATAAAATTACCGTCTTTCTCGCTTTTTAAATTATCCGTCTTTCTCAAGGTGAAATATATTCATCTTTTATTACCTAATTGTAGGTGGAGACTACTAGGAAGGCTTAGTAATCGATTAGAGACGCGTAAAGGTAACGGTGAAGGGTTACTCGATATCATTTACGTGTTTTACATGCTTTATATGTTAGAACTCGTATTTAGAATACGATTAGTAAGCTTTGGATTCATGTTATTGATGATGATTGTTGTTATTTGATGATTGTTGATGATGAATATTGATTGTTGATAATTATTAGAAGTGAATTAGGAGAATTGAAAATGATTGAACTTGTGTATGTTGTTCTCGGGTAGGAAGTAGTCCTGGCCGAAGGGCCGGCTGCCGGTTCAGTGGCCGGTTGAGAATTCACTGCACCGACCCTTTTTCGTAGAATGATCATATCTCCTTCGTTACTTGCTTGTTTTGGGCTTGTGACCATTCGTTGGAACCGCGAGAGGATAAGCTATCACCTCGACTTAGAATTTCTGCATTCCCATATCTAGAACTCTAGTTATGACCGTTTGAAGTGGACCCTTGTTTTAGTTAGTTTCCAAACTTGGTTTTTGTGTGTAGTTGTGCTCCGAGCCGGGGTACCGGCCGCCTCCCTCCACACCGGCCTGGAACACGGCTGTATTTTTCTTATAAAATCTCTAAAACTCGTAATTCATATTAGTTCGCATGATTCGTTTATCGTATAATTTTACGTAGTGACTTATAATATTCATGTTTTGGTTATATGATATTTCTTTCGCTTGTATCACATGTTTTGTGACGGTTTTTGGTATGTCCCCCTTTGAGTCGGTTTTTACAAATGATAATACGGCTTGGCACTATTTTGTCCTTGTGCTTTGTACTCTCTTCCCTTGGCTACCTCCACGTTCGTAAGCGCGGGGAATGTCGGAACGGGGAGGTTCCTACTGCTTAAATGCATGTGTTAGTGGGCATACGACGACGTTGTTGGGAGTTGAACGCTATGCGTTGATCGACCCGGCCGTCAAATGTTGTTTACTTGCGAGGTGGTGTTATTTGCATGTAGCGTACCGCTTGTTATGAGGCTTGTGCTCTTTTCCGCCTCTTTCGTGAATTGATCTACCGAATTTGGGGTACTCGGCGTCTAGTGTAAGACCGAGTCTTGGATGCGAAACGTGTATCGCATGTCGAATCGGAAAACGTTTATTCCGAGAGTCTGGCCAGGTTTAGACTAGGAACCGGATATTTATTATCGTTCCTACCAGGAGGAAATTAGTCTACATATACGAAATGGATTGAATCGTGTATGCGTTCAGGGAAAGGTGATCTCGTGGATGCCTTTTAATCATACTTGCCATGTACACGATGCTAGTGCGTTTCATTTACCGTGAGAGATGTCGTCTTGTGTTGTCGTTCTTGAATGCGTGATTTCATGATATTGTTCATGGTCATTGCATGATTGGGCACCGTCATGTCTTGGTTCGTGAATGGATGATAATATGTTGGATTTATTGTGATCATCGCATGACTTGACTTGTTTTGTCTGTCGAGTCTCAATCTTATCAATCTTATACCGCTAACGGTGAGATGCAAGCCCTAGTGAGCGTATTCGGTTGCCTAAGAGTGTCTTCCCCGAGTCTTTGAATAACATGATGGATTCGGATTTGTATCTCTTATGCTCTTATCATTATATATTGGATTGCCTATCTATTCTTATCGTAACTCACATGTATATCTATATATGCATGATTTTACTTTTGTATTTCCTTCTATGTACGTTTAATGTGATATGGCTGGGAGAACCCGGAGTTACTCCCCACTGACTGTGGCGTTCATGTTTTCCATGGATGAACAGGCTGCTTGCTTTGTGACTTTTTGGCTATGATATTTTGGGGTTCGGGTGTGAGCTAGCGGGCGTTGTCCCTGGAAATTTCACCTCTAGACGATATTAGCTAGTTTTGCTAAACACTTGTTCTTTGCTAACATTTTAAGAGACCCCGTCTCTTTGTTGTATTTCCGTACTTAGTTTGTAATATTTTGACATTCCTCGTTTTATTTAACTTGCATGTATAAAAGTTTTTAAAACTACCTATTTCCGCTATATAATTCACATGCTTGTATGTTTTATATTTCCGCATTCGTGAGGGTTGTCACATGCCTTTCCACTTGCCTCCTCGTAAGAGGGGATCCGACCCATCTTCATTGAGTACGGATATGTCCAGTCTTCAATGTGAATTTGTGATTTATGAAAGATATTTTCGTAATAGAACTAAATATGTTTCTTTTATCTTTTGAGTTTTATACATTTTAATATATAAATGGTAAAAAATTTAAAAGTTGGACCTTCAAAAAGTGAATGAGTACATTAGGTTGAATAGGTTGAATAGAAAGTATTAGCATTTGACAAAAATTTCACCAACCGACCGGTTTGTGATATGGAAGGCTTTGGCATAACTTTATTGTAACTTTTGTACTCCCTTATAGTCTTTATATTCTTTCCTATTTTCTTATTCAAATTATTCAAATTTTTTTCCCTATTTTCTTTTTTGGGTTGATTTGATTGGTCTAAATTCAAATGAATGTGTGGTGGTGTGTCTTGTGTGACCCAAATTCATTTTCACTTCTTGTGCAAAAAGGAAAGATTGGTAGGGATTATTTACTAGTGATATGAGACGTTCAAAGATGAGTTTAGGTTGGACAGATAAATACCTTAGATAAGACTTCTTTACGTCTCTCGTGTTGATTTTCCTTATAATACTTGCTTATTATATTGATCAATATGGGTACGTGGATGATGGATGGCAAAAAGGGCGATCCTAAATATGATGCTGGTTTTGCTGAGTTTTACGACTTTATTAGAAAGGCACGTCTTATATAGAATGCCCTTGTGATATGTGTATGAATATTAAATATATGCATTCCTTAGAAGTTAAAATCCATTTAGAAAGAGTATTTTAAATCCAAACTATAGACGTTTTTCATAAAGAGCGGATCACTTATTAGCTTTCTTATTGATGAATGATGAGGATGTATTACATACACCTTACTTACAGTTCTTTGATTTCTTACGAGGAGTTCACTCGTTGCTGTGACAAAGGCGAGATTGGCGCCTCGCACATTGTAATTAGTAGGTAATGTACTCAAATATATTTGATATTAGTGATTTGAATTATGGATGAACTGCCTACTTATTTTTAGTTAAATATAATACATGGCCTTCGAGAAAAGAATTCTATTGATCGCCTTGTCGGGTTCGAGGCAAAACCACTTGTTTGGAAATTATTAAGGTATATTTTCTTTATTGTCTATACTTACTTTCGTAATACATTTCCATATTTTTTTTCATAGGGACTATTTACAATATTTGTATCGGGTGATAGGTGCGAAATATATGGGCCGAATTCACACTCCAAACTAAGCTTGACAGTGGTGAATGGAGATGGTGATTAGAATTTTTTGAAGTTCAATTTAAAGTTTTTTAATGTTTGATAAATTTGCACTAAGTGGTAAGGATTGAAGATTTTTTATTTATGTTTTGCACAATTCAAGGTAGTTGATCTTTGATATTTGTAGGCACTTTGTAACATAATATTACTTTGTATATTTTTCTTAAGACTTTGTTTTCTAGGATTCAAATAAATTTGGCAGGTTATTTGTTGCATGAAATTTGTTGAGTTTCTGAATTGTATCAGGTTTAATTCTTATGAGCTACATGTACGATTGGATTGTACGATAAAATTCTTATGAGCTATATGTACGATAAAAATTGAAATATTTTTTTTAAAAAAATTGCCAGGTTCAAAGAGAACGGTTCCTTTAAGTAACTGTTCTCTTTGATGTTAACAACAAGAACGGTTGTACAACAAAACTGTTCTCTTTGAAAAGGTTGAGCAAAGGCGCCAAAAAACTTGACCTCCATATCAAAGAGACCGCCCTTATCAAAGAGACCTGCTATTATCTGCAACCGTTCTCTTTAATTTAACAAAGACAACGGTTATGCACTAGAACCGTTCTGTTTGTTATAACAAAGAGACCGGGTTGACTTTTTTTCAACCGTCCACTTTTGTCAAAGAGCACGGCTGGCCACACGACGGTTCAACATAGCTTTAAGAACGGTGTATAACCGTTCTCTTTACTTAATATTGTCAATGGACTTTGGTTGCGATGTCTTGATGAAGCTGAAGGTACTGCATACCATGGAGGAAGCTCATGCCGGCATATGCGGTGCTCACCAAACGGGACCGAAATTGTGTGATCGTATCAAAAGAATGGGATATTATTGGCCTACTATGGTGCACGATTGGATAGAGTACGCGAAGAGGTGCGACGCATGCCAGTTTCATGGAAATTTTATCTATCAACCTCCGGAGATACTCCACCCTACAGTAGCATCTTGGCCATTTGAAGCTTGGGGACTCGATGTAGTGGGACCTATGCCAATAAAGTCATCTGCAGGACATTTGTACATCTTGGCCGGAACTGATTACTTTTCTAAATGGGCAGAAGCCGTGCCTCTTCGAGAAGTGAAGAAAGAAAATGTGGCAGATTTCGTGCGGACACAAATAATCTATCGATATGGCGTGCCAAGGTACATCATCACTGATAATGGAACCCCGTTCTTCAACAGGCTCATGACAGCGTTGGTTGAAAAATTCAAATTCGCCCAACACAAGTCGTCAATGTATAATGCGCCAGCCAATGGTCTCGCTGAAGCTTTCAACAAGACTCTATCCAATTTGTTAAAAAAGATGGTTTCGAAGTCTAAGCGTGATTGGCATGAAAGGCTCGGAGAAGCACTTTGGGCGTATCGCACGACGTATAGAACTCCTACCCAGTCAACACCTTATGCTTTGGTTTATGGAGTAGAGGCAGTTCTACCACTTGAGCTGGAGATTCCTTCTCTTCGCATGGCCATTCAAATGGGTCTTACGGAGGGGGAAAATGACAAGTTGCGTCTAGCTGAGCTCGAAGCTCTTGATGAGAAGAGGCTCGATGCGCAGCAAAATTTGGAGTGCTATCAAGCGCGATTATCAAGGGCGTTCAACAAGAAGGTCCGTCCAAGGTCTTTTCAAGTTGGTGACATGGTTTTGGCAGTCCGAAGACCCATAATCATGCCTCGTAAGGCCGGGAACAAGTTCACCTCAAAGTGGGCTGGTCCTTACATTGTTCAAGAAGTCTACACCAATGGTGCGTACAAGATTGTTGACAATGACGGAGTTCGCGTTGGTCCGATCAACGCCAAGTTCTTGAAGCGCTAATATGCGTGAGATAACAATTCAACAATAAGCTCCTGAGCACGAGCCTAAACTGCGCGCAAAAAAAAAAATCAAAAAAAAAAAAAAACTACAAAAAATCAAAAAAAAAAAATCAAAAAAAAAAAACAAACTACAAAAAAATCCAAAACCCAAACTCCCTTCAATGAACTACGTTGGCTTGATCCTGTAAAGTGTTAGCATTTTGCAGGTACGTAGGCAGCTTAGGTAAAATCCTTTTACTTAGGTGCGGCCAAACCCCCCAAACAAAATCCACTTTGTTTCGTTCGAACTACGTTGGCTTGATCTCGTAAAGTGCAATTCGCTCGTACTTTATGAGTACGTAGGCAGCTGAAGTAAGCAATTTACTTTAGTTCAGCCACACCACAAAAAAAAACTCTCATTTCACTCCTGGCCCATAAGAGTATAAACTATATAAGGCATGACGAAATGAATATGCAAGATTGAGACATAAAAACAAAAATAAAGCTCAACTTATTATTATTCATGTCATAAAGAAAACACAAACAAACAAACACTTTCAAGTGTAAAAAAAAAACTGTCTAACACTAAAAAAAAAGTACAACAAATGCCATTACGGAGACCACTGCAAGTTCTTCAAAGCTTCGAAATCTTCAATGAAGTTTTTCTTAGCATGTTCAATCTCCCCGGCCTTTTGCCTTGCAGTAATAGACGCAACCAACAATTGCTTCCTCGCTTGCACTTCTTCTATGTCCTTCTTTAGCTGCTCCTCCTGCGACACAGCTTCCTGGAGTTTTTCTTGAAGAATCTTGATTTCTCCATCTGCTTGGTTACCCAAAGATACGGCACTCGACATACGGTCGTCGATAGCTTTAATCTGTTCCTCAAACTCAAAAGGATGTGGTTGATTCATTATGTATTCACCTCTCACAGATTGAAGTTGTAAAGCAGATGTGAAATAATTCTCCACATGAGAATGAAGGACTGAGGCGTCGACATTCTTTTCCTTAAAATATTTGAACAAAGCCTCACTTTCCTTTTTATAAGCTGGAATCTCGGCAAGGAAAGCCCCCAATAAATTTTCTCGCAGCTCAACTTCAAGGATCATGTTTTGCGTGTTAAACGAAAATCCTTTGACTTCAGGAGTCTTTGCACCATCAACCACAGGCATAGAATTCTGTAAAAAAGACAAAAAAATGTAAAAAAAAAAATAAAAAAAAAAACGAAAAAAAAAAAAATAAAAAAAAAAAATGTGTGCTTTGTCCACTTCAGGAACATCGTCAAGGATGTGCCGAATACTAGGTTCCTCAGCCTTGTCTGCGAGGGATTCAGTGCTTTTGAGATTCTCCTCCACATTCTCTGTCACACGTTGAGTTGCTTTGTCCAAGGACGGAAAAGTCGGATTAGAAGTAGGCTTCACCTTTAAAGAAATCGTCGAAGATGTGTTGGATTCATTCTTTGTAGTGCACTTATCCTTAGATGATGATGATTTATCATCCGAAGTTTGAACTGCCCGAATTTGGGAACGCTTCATTTTCTTCGTAGGTTGCGATATAGAATGACCCGCAGATGGCTGGGTGGAGCTTGGTGTAGTCTTCACTTTCAAGGGACGTTTCACAAAATCATCCGAGTTCGATAAGCCTAGAATTAACTTTCTCTTCGCACCTCTCACCATCGGGTTGGAATCATTATTGTCAGGAGATTTTGAAGATCTTATGACCTCGTTCGGGAGCGGAGATTTGGAAGATCTTCTAACCTCGTTAGGAACTATTAACTCAGAAATTCCCTTCACCCAGTTGGCATAGGCTGAAGTTACTAAACTACCGATTTTCGGGTCTTCTCGCGGAATGATAAACTTTGAATTCGTAACCGAGCAAATAGAAGACTTAAAAAGTTGAAAAAGGCGCTCACAGTTGCCGACACGAATGTCATGATCAAGTACACCTGGGATATCCTGGAACAAACCTAGTTGCCGCGCAAAACGATGAGGGCTATACGGTTCGACGATATAGCTGTCATCATATCTTAAAGTTAAGAAGCTGGACCGCGACGCAATTAGAAAGTCTCTGACTCGACGAGTGTTACGGTCATCATCCTTGTATTCCACATCTCCTTTAACCCCGTTGAAGGTGCAAAGCCAAGGAACCTGGGCGCCAGACCGAATTTGCTCTTTTGCCACAGTAGAGCGAAGAGGTCTGACAGAATCCATACCCTGAAACTCAATCATGGTTCCCAAAACAAGTGAATGGCTAACAGGCTTATGCGAATTATCGTATTTGGCAAGCCATCCGTAAACATAGTGAGCAGCAAAGCAACCATGATCCTTGCCGGGAGTTGTTGAAGTAGAAATGTCGTTCAAACCTCGGTAAATACTCGCCAGTACTGGTATGGCCAAAGAGACCATCTGGTTGCTCGCTAGTAGGGAAGCCACCTTAAAGACGCCTGCTCGTATATGGCCCAAGTCACGAACAGGGAGAACAAATGCACAAAGCCAACAAGATAGAAATGCTGCAAGATACGTTTGTCGTCTCTCAGCCTCCGGAACGCCTAAAATGAGAAAGAAGTCATGGGTATCCTCGTCCCATTGTGAAGGCTCCCCGTATGAAGAAAAATTCTGCCGCAGAGTCGGGAAATGTGCTTTCTTGGACGTATCAGAAGAAGGAAAATACTTGGATTCGCCTTTAAACCAAAAGCGACACCAATTTTTGAAAGGTACTTTGCCGTTTTTCTTCGCCGAAAGAGAAATCCGGTGAAACGCGGAAAATAAATACTTGCAGCTTGGGGGCAGATGCGGCTGATCATCCTGGTCAGACCCTTGGAGCTCTTGGAGCGAAGGTACTACTTCGTCATAAAATAAGCCTGTTAGAGGTAGTCCAGTGATGGAACGGATATCCCAAAGACTGATCGAAACTTCGCCTGACGACGTCATTAATGTGTTCGTTTCTGGGCACCAAAAGTCGCAGAAAGACTCAGTTAATGGAGTGCTACGCCGGTAGATGAAAAGTGAGGCACAAACTGCTTCATAAATATAGACGGTTCTGAGAGTGTCATGACATTCGCGGAGAACGTCCTCTAGCCATTCCCAGTAGTGCGGAATATAGTAAAATTCAGAGCCAAAATGAAAGTTGGCATTTCGCTGAGTTTCACTTCTGGACTGTCGAAAATGCAAAAGCTTTGAAGGAGTCGGCAGAGCGTCGGTTTCTAAATGATGCGATGAACGGAGTACCAACGACGAGTTTTCAGTTTTGTGCCACCAACAGTCAAGATTCCGTGGATAAGTCATCGGTACCCAAGACTCGGCAAAGGAACCCGTCATGGGAGGAAAAATGGCGTGTCTGGCTCCGTCATCTACTCCGTTGTCGGCATGGTCAGTCGTCACTAAGTACTCTTTACCGGTCTTTTGAGATTTGTCCGTCTTGAAGTGCACCATATTGTCTCCTAATAAGGCATTTCCTTTCAAAAAAAAAAATGATGAGATAAGAAAAACTTCACGTGGTCCAACCCAAAGCAAAGGACAAAACAAAAAAAAAAGGGAAAATGAATAAGGTGGTGGGGGCCTCCTGTTTTCTACAGACAAACAAACCAAAAAAATGGCTTCCTTTAGAAGCTATCTCCCATAAATTAGTCAAACAAAAAAAAAAAAAAACTCAATTAAATTCAATCCCCTTGAATTCAGAAATAAGAGCCCCAAATTAAAATAAGTCCAGTGCAATTGCCCAAAGTCCTTGAAATCAGAACAAAACTTCTGTCCCAAAATCAGTTCATTGTTCTAATATCCGAACGAAAATCAAGAGGCATCTCGGTTTTCCGCCGATGTAACATGCCGGAGATGACAAGCGTGCTCATGTCGTGATCAGCCCACGTCGTGGATCACTGGCCACACACCACCGGGTTTGGCAAAAGGTCAACCTATCACGTCGATTGCCGAGTTCGTCATCGTGAAAGGAGGAGCACCAAGTCTGAATCAGTTGTCAAGCGAAGGCGTCGGAAATTCATTGGAATAAACAAGGATGACATGGCTCGCTTGTCAACAAGTAAAGGCGGCAGGTTCGGTTTGAAGACGAGTGAGACAGATTCAGAAGCAAGGCGTCACCATTTGTCGGGAACATGGCGCTGGGTTCACGACGGTGATGAAGCTTCTATGATGACGAGGAGTTCGCTTACCGTCGGAGAACAAATTAAGTCTACTGCATATATATAAAAAAATTTGTATGTAGTAAAACATGGAATTTTGCTCACCTACAAACCTTAAATTCGGGGTCGGCGCAGTTTTGAGATGATATCGGTCCAATGGCAGACTGGCTGTGTTCCTTTAGTAGATATAATGGATTAATGGTCGTCTGTTTTGCAAAGGAATTGTGAGGAATTTAAAAGCTTCTCTCTCCCATTTATACTTGCTGGAGACTAGTGATCTAAGAATTCTAGCATGAGTGGGAGATTCGAATTCTATCATGATTCAAATTGTATCAAGTAGTTACAGTTTTTACGATCAAGTTGTTCAATAGAAGCTCAAACTCTATCCCATGTGGTCAAAGGGAAATTCTGATTTATCTAATTATTTATTACTTCAAAGTGTCCATGTGATGGGATATAAAATGCAGGCTACCGGCGGTTTCAACAAAAGTTCATCCGAGATGGCTCGGCGTTGCAATGTAAAATTCGGGACCGTCTCACGCTAAAACACTCAAGTTTGTGTACGTGACCCAATCCCGAGGGGGCAAATTTGTAGACATAAAAAAATGTCTTACATTGTCAAAATGGAGTCAAAGTCAAAATGTTGACTTACGGAACATTAATCGTCTTGAAAATGGGTTGGTGGATTTTAGCCCGAAACAAGTATGACAGTTTTCAGTCCGTCTTTTCAAAAATATAAAATGGGTCCACCCGGAAAATGAGTGCTATATTTTTTTATACGAAGTATGAGACACAAATTACAAGTTATTGGACCCAAACTAAGACGAAAATTGAGAAAAGCCCAAATTATCTAAACAAGAAAAAGAAAACAAACCTGACAACACAAAACTACAAGAGACGTGCACTTGTGGGGAAATATCAAAAGGAAGACTTGGTCAAACTCTAAACAAATTGAGTTTGTTTCCACCAAGTACGGAGAAGTCAACTTAAAACAAGGAAAAGCTTTGTACGTAAAAAGCAATTGGAATTGGCAGAGAGTTTAGCATTGAAAGAAAAACCTAAGAGTCAAATACAAAATCCTCTCATCATTTTTTGAGACTACTCTCCATAATTGCCATTTTCACAAATACAAGGCAAACCCAAATTCTCTCTAAAAAAAAAGTTCTCTTCTAAGGGAAAAGCATAGAGAAAAAGAGGGTATTCATTTCTAGTCAATTAGATTTGAATATTAACTGCTCTTTAATCCGACATCAAGCATCCGTTGCAGTCAGTTTGAAGAGGAGAAAATACAATTTGTCAAAGGAGAATCAAGTCTTCAAATCAAGACCCTCCTACACATTTATTTTTTTTTGCAGAAATTAAATCAGTAGAATAAATAGAGATTGTACCCGAAATTCTTTGATTAATAAAATTATTATATTGTATCTTCATTTGTGTTTTTCTATTGTTATTTACAGATTAACACGAATTTGTTGCTACACTCCCATAGCCTTCTTCTTGCTTTTGGCTTCTTTCTATGCTTTTCATGATTGTTTTAACTTGTAGTTTTGGAATGTTTACCATATTAGATTGCAGGCGCATTCTCATGAGTCGTAGATAGGAGAGTGTCACTCAAATATAAAATAATATTTCCTTGATTTATATAAAAATTTGAGTGTTGAGTGCACTGTGAGAGTCCATTGTCAAAAGATCATGCAAGAGCCGAAACGTCTATTTAATGTTCCTTATGATGCGCCGTTATGTAAATCTCAACCATGTTTTGCATTTTCCCTATGCCCACGTTGTTTCGGGATGTGTTTCATTGTGCTCTATAAGCTACTTGATGGGATTTGCATATGGTTGGATTGATTGTTGCTCGTCGCCCTTGTCCTTGTCATGTTTGTTATTGTATGCTTGCTTGAGGGCAAGCAAGAGTTTAGCTTGGGGAGTTTGATAAGTGAATATTTGTATGATTTTAATCCCCAATTTAGCTCGGTTTTGTATGTCATTTGTGCTTTGTTAAGCCATTTTATGAGCTAATATCGTCTTCTAGGCGAATTCCTATGTTCTAACCTGTTTTGTAGGGAAAGTGACGTTTCTACGCCCTTTTTCTATATTTCCGAGCATTTGCCTAGAATCCGACGATTTGAAAAAGCAAGCTTGACCAAGTCAAAGGAAGACTAGCCCAAGCCCAAGCCCAATTACGTGTTGCATTGACCAAGACCAAAGCATAGAAACGCGTGCCCAAAGAAGAAATTGGAAGACACGAAAGAAGATCCATCAGGGTTACATACCCGATCGGATTTGCCACACACCCGATCGGGTATGTCTGCTGATGAACGCTTCTTGGCTCTTCTTCTACCAAGCCTTAATGGAATGCTTTATTAGGTTGTCTAGGGTATGAATTTGGACGAAACACAGCAGCCTCTCAACCCTATAAATAGCCTATGCATCACACACAAATAACATGTACAAAAACACTTCTCTTCTTAGTTTAGTTTTTCTTCTTTCTCTCATCTTTCTTAGTTTAGTTTAGTTTTAGTTTTCTCTAGTTTAGTTTAGTTCTAAGTTTTCTTCAATTGTAACTGTTCTACTTGTAATTGGAATTTAAGTTTCCGGGTTTGCATTTCCTATTCAAGTTCTTATTCCATTTCAATCTTTGCTCATCCTTTCCGGTAATCTTTATTCTCGTTTTTACATTATAGTTTCATTTTCTTTCAGTATTTCCTTCATCATGTTTATCATTCTTAGTTTCCCTTTCATTGTTAATCATGCATAAGTAATCTTTGTTCTAGGGGAAGGGTTAACATTTCTAATTAATTTTTAAGTATAAATTGATTCTGGTAGAATCGTTCTTTGTTGTCTCTATTTCTTGCTTGAATCTGGTGATAGACTTTGTTTAATGGCCATAAACAATTGTTTGTACTTGTCAATTTCCGTCTCAAGGGCGAGAGTCGAGATGAAAATTAAAGGACTGGCAAGAATAGTTTAATGACCTACAAGGCTGAAAAGACGTTAGGACCCGTTAAAAAGTCGGTATGAATCCGAAAGGAATATACCATTTAAAGACTTGGACACCTATGATTTTTCTAAACCCGTAATCAACTTTGCTTTTAAATTGATTAGCATGTGAACCCCGATCCCTATATCCTTTTCTTTATTGTTTTGTTATCATTTTTATTATAGCATTTAGTGACAAACATTTGCCAATCGTACAAGATAGAGTTCTAACCATAACTATTCACAAGTATCTCCCGTCTCTCCGAGATCGACCCCTTACTTCCCTAATTACATTAATTTGTTGTTAGCCTAGTTTGGGTTATTTATCTTTGATTAGGGTATGCGACAACCCTGTCAACTAGTAATACTTAGGAAATATTAGTATATATGAGAGTTTTAGAGAGATGTGAGGTTTTAGTGAGATGAATAAACAAGAAAGAATGAATTAGCCAAAATGAGAACAACTCTTGTTCACTTATATAGGCCTTATGGCGCACTACAAGCCTCATAATGCTTTTATTTTGCTTATTTTATTCACATGCAAATGACTTGAGCGTTGTTGTTAATTGTAATGATAATGGTGTCATAACATGTCATTATCATATGATGGAGTGTGGCAGTAGTAGAGAATAAACATCATTGTTCTCCACTTGCTAAAAACCAATCAATGTTAGTGTAATGTGGTCCATTTTGATTTTTGATATTTGTCCCACAAATACTTATAATCTTATTCTTAATTATCTTGTATCATTAAGTTTTAATTTGATCACATATTAATTATATGACTCAAATTAATAATCAATATACACTTAACTTTTAAGTGATATTTTATCATTATATCAATATATAATGGGTCACACAATGTCCAGTTAATTTATTTTACAACTCTTTGTAAACATAATAAACTAATCACCTCTACCTCAAAATATATGCATAACTTCAACTAATTTAATGAATTAAAAATTAATCACTAAATTAAATCTTATTTAATCGTATTAAAATAAGACGTAAAATTTATTCAGTTAGTTATGGTATAATTGACTAATAAACTTAACCGGAAGGAGTTCCTAACTCAATTCCAATAAATAACTCTCGTAACCAAACATATATCAAATATATATGTAAATGACTAATTAAACTGTATCGTATACAAATATTTAGTTTTCTATTTGGGTCTCATCCTTTAGGTGTGACCGAAAGGGGTCAGTTGATCACCGCTTTAATAGGACAACAACGCCTAACTCTAGTTAGCTGATCGTTATTGATTTACGTTACTCAACTGAAGTGGATTATCAATATACTAATTATCCCACGAATATTCCAAAATGAGATTTATTATATAAATGCACTATTGTAGAGGTCACTTACTCCAACACATTAGATAATCCAATCATTAGCAATCATCACAATGTCATAACCATCCAATATATAAGGCATGTACACTCTCACGGTAAGTGAAACGCACTAACATATGCACTAGGCAAGACAAGACGGCTCTAGCCTCTAATCCTCTTGGAAGGGAAACGATAATATAATACGGTCCTAATCTAAATCTGGGTGTTTCCTGATTCGACCTGTGGTATGGCTCTATCGCTCCGACATATAGTCTATCGAACAACCATGACTCAACTGACTATACAAGCTATATATAAAGTCTCACGAGTATAAGGGTACAAACGGGAAATGAAAGTTCAATATCATCCAACAACCATGACTCAGCTGACTATACAAGCTATACATTACTTATATTAAAAATCTACGTCATTTCATAAGATTATAACATAGACAAACCATAAAAACTGTTACATATAAAATCATGTGAGGAAGGAAGAGAAAACAACTACTAGGGGTTCTTAGCCGTTTTACTAGACCGACGGTCGGTCGACTCGCTTAGAACTAAGTTTTCAAACGAAAGTTTCAAAGTTGATATAGGGTGATCTTAGCCGGTCGGCCGGCTATGAACCAAGCATACACTCAAATTCAACAAAATAAGGGGTCCAGCCGGTCGGCTTGCGGCTGGTCCACCGGCTGGGAGACTGCCTCAATTCCGGTCTCTATAGGAAAAAAACAAGGGAGGGTTCCGAACCGGTCGGCCGGCTGGGATCGACGACATATATCTTTCACCAAATCGATACATGGGATCTTAGTCGATGTAGTAGACCGGTCGGTCGGTCGATCGGCAAAGAACCTCTGTATCAGGTTTTTACTATTATCCAACTTAAATAATCCTAATCTCAAGCCCATTCATTAATATCAACACAATCCATCACTAAACATCATTCTAATCATCATGTGGATATCAAAACATCCAATTAAGAAACATAAGAGCAATTAAACCATCATTAATGACTTTAACACATGTTTATGCAATAACAAGGAGTATTAGCATCCCAAACTACCAACATCTATCACTTTGGGACATATGAAACACAATTCCATCAATTAACATGTGAGTGTCATGTATTCAAGAGAACAATTAACAAAGAACTCATTTTTATCATCTAATACTACGTTAAAACACATTATAAGCACATAAAATGTGTTATCGGGTAACCCGTCAACATTACCACTTGCTCTTCACTCTTCTAGCTCTTCATATATCAAGACGTAGTCTTGGTCAGGATCCCCTAAGCTTCCACCTACAAATTTCGTACAAAAGATGAGAAATTCTCACCCTTAAGAAAGACGAATGAATTGAAAACAAGAGAAAGAAGACCCCTTTCTTACCTAGAAAGGTAGGGAATAAGAAAAGGTGAAGAATGGACTAACAAGTAGCTAAATTGATAGAGAAATAAAGGAGATATGAAGGTTATAAGATTTGAGAAGAAATAGGTTTTAATGGTGGTTAGGTTTTAGGTGAGAGGGATGAAGGTGGTGAGTGTTTTCTGAAAAATGAGGAGGGAGGTGAGGTTTAGTGGGTTTTGTTTTGGTAGTATGAAAAATAGAAGGGCCAATGTTCAACTTGGGACTTCACCCACTTGGATTTTCTGAATAGATTTGAAATATGGACTCAGAATGGACGGAAAAGACACGGATAAATCAAGATCCTATTTTAAGACTAACTAAAGCTAACTAATAAAAATAAAAAAATTAAATAATAATAGAATCTAATCGATAATTTTGCGAGTGTTACAATCACCCCTCCTTTTAAAAAGTTTCGTCCTCGAAACGTTAAAAGAAAAGAACGATACCTTAATCGAATAGACTCGAGTACTTGGCTCGCATCGAAGCTTCTGCCTCCCATGTCTCATATTCCCCAAATCCACACTTCCATAACACTTTCCCTAGGGGCACCACCTTACTTCTCAACTTCTTATCTTTCTTATCCAAGATCCGAATCGTTATTTCTTTAAAAGTCAAACTAGGCTTGAGCTTGAGAGCATCATTTTGAAACACATGGCTCGGGTCGCAATTGTACTTCCTAAATTGGGAAACGTGGAAAAAAACATTAACATTGCACGATCTCAAAGGTTCCAATGTACTTTGGACTCAACTTCCCTTTCACTCCAAACTGTTTCATACTCTTCATGGAGGACACCTTCAAGAAAACCTTATCACCAACCTCAGGGTCTTCTTCGGGTATCGGCATAGGACTTTTGGCGGTCTTGAGCGCTTACCTTTCATCTTCTCATGGATGATCTTCACATGGTCGATCGTCTCCCCAAGATTTTCGGGACCCAAATTACAAATATCACTCAATTGGTCCCAATAAATGGGACTACGACACTTTCTCCCGTAGAGAACGTCATAGGGCGCCGTCTTGATAGGAGCATGGTAACTGTTATTGTAGGAGAACTCCACTAAAGGTAGGCTTTTCTCCAAACTTGCTTGGAAATCGAGGGCACAAGCTTGCAATAGATCTTCAAGCGTTTGGATGGTCTTCTCAGTTTGACCATCGGTAGCGGCATGGAAGGCGGTGCTCATCAATAAATTGCCACCCTACGCTTCTTGTAAGACCTTCTGAAATCTCGAACGGATTCTCGGATCACGATCGAAGATAATTTTCTAGGGGACACCATGATAACGGACGATATCTTCAACGTAAGCATTTGCAAGGCGGACCAAGTTCCAGGTTTCTTTGATAAGGAAAAATCTCGCACACTTCCTCAACCTGTCTACGACCACCCATACGACATCTTTACCTCCAACTGTACGTCCTAGGTAGAGCCATGACTATATCCATGGAAATAGACTTCCATTTCCACAAGGAAACCTCCATTAGTTATAGTAACCCGTCGGGCCTCTTGTGTTCGATTTTTACTTGCTGGCAAGTAAGACATCTTCCCACATAGGCCACAATGTCACCCCTCAAGTTACGGCACCAAAACTGTAACCTCAAATCTTTGTACATTTTGTCACTCCGGGGTGGATTGAATTAGGAAAGAGGCGAGCTTCATCAAGAATCCTCTTCCTTAGATCTAGAGTGCCAGGAACGAACAAACGGCCACGGAAACGAAGAACTCCATTATCATCAATATTGAAATCCTAGTTTTACCTTCATGTAACTTTGCTTGAAATTTTTTTTAAGTAGCATCATCCTCTTGATTCTCTCGAATCTCACGATGAAGGATGGGTTCGACAACTATAACACCTAGGTAATGAAACCCATTCTTGACAAATTCAAGCTTTAATATTTGGAATTCGGCACAAAGATCATCGGGCAACACACGAATGGCACTCAAGGTGATAAGTGATATTTTGTACTAATTTATCCCCCGTTTTAGCTCGATTTCCATACGATTTATGCACTTTGTTAAGTGATAAACGAGCTAATATTGCTATTCTAGTTGTTTTGCGTGTTTTGACTCGTTTTATAGGAAATGAAGCGGTTTTGCTATATTTTCCTACTTTATGGAGCAAAGGCACTAGGATACGAGTTTTCGAGGAATTGATGATAGCCAGTTCACGATTTGATTACGATTCCGCTACATCCTTCCTCAATTGGATTTATCTTGGACTTTGGCTTTGAAACTCAAAAGAAAATATCAACCCAAGCCAAAAGAAGATCAGCCCAAGCCCAATTCCGTATTGCATTGACCAAGACCAAGGCATAGGATTCCGTGCCTAAGACGAAAAGACGGAAGAATCCATAATGCACACTTACCCGATCGGATTGCCATTTACCCGATCGGGTATTTCTACAAGTGGACGTTACTTGGCTCTTCTTCAACCGAGCTTAAATGAGTACATTAATGCTTTGACTAGGGTATGAATTTGGACGAGGGATCAGCAGCCATGCAGCCCTATAAAAGCCAATGATCATCACACAACTTATCATCAACTTTACCATCAACTTATATACTTTCATATACAATTTAGAGCATAATAATGTAGTAGTTTATTTCTTTCTCACAAGTTTAGAATATAGTTTATTTCTTAGTGTGTCTCTACTATTTTTATAAGTTTTTGTTAATGGGTTGTGTAACAACCCGAAAAGTACCCAATTTTTCTAGTAAAAATATTTACTAACACTTTTCAGTAGAACTTAAGTTTTTAAAATAGAAATTTTTGTTCCGAGTCTTATTTTGAAATTCCGCGTTCGTATTTGGAATTTCTGAGAGATTTCATGAAAAGACTGTTTTTAGTCATCTTTGACTTTTCTTGACTTTTAAGTCGTCTGTGACTTTCCTTGACTTTTTAAAGTCGTCATTGACCTTTTCTTGACTTTTAAGTCGTCATAAACTTTTCTTGACTTTTAAGTCATCTTTGACTTTTCTTGACTTTCAGTCAACTTTGACTTTCGTTGACTTTGTCCCGACTCGCCTTATAAGTTTGAAGACCGAAATTTTATTTAAAAAAATAATATTTTTGATTTATTTTATTTAGATTTATTAAGATTTATCATAATTTAATATAATTATTTTGAATTTATTCGGAATTTAAAGAATAACTTTTACGGTTTAATTCCGAACGTCATTTAACGATTTCCGAGTCATCGTAAATCCCGAAACAAAACCGAAACTCGACTTTGGCATGAGTCACACGCCCATGTCATCGTTTTCCACTCACTTGAGATATTTTATTTGTTTCGATTAAACTAATACAAATATCTTAGATATTTGTTACTTTATCGATCCGGCAGTTTAAATTACGCAAATCGATAAATCAGACCCGATTGTTCACCAAACCACACGGTTTTCCCTCCTCTCTTAGACCTTGATATTTTCTTTCTTTTCATTACAATAACATAATATCTTGATATTTAATTCAATTAACTTAATATCTAATTCATTACGGTAATATAATTATTATACCGAGTCAATTCCATAACAGCAATTTCAAAACCCAACTCACTATTTTGCTCTATATTACACGGCACTCCAACTCCCACTTTACTCACTAACAACTTTTCATTTTACAACAAATCAATTTAAGATCAAATAAATCGTTCTTCATTCGTTCTTCGTCGTTCTTCATTTGTTCTTCGTCGTTCTTGAGCAAAACCTTCATAAAACCTTCATTTCTTAATTAAATCCGTCCTAAATTATATTTCTAGGATCTCCTCTTCGCTCCCCATCTTCATGTACGGTTTTATTTCAATTCCGACAAAATCGTTTTCAACACTTTAATTATGGAAAATCATATTTTCTTTCTAATAAAGTTATTCTTGTCATTTCTTATAGGGGAAGATTTTGAAGACGAGTTTGGTGACTTGTATATTTTGGGTGAAGATTAGTAGACGGGTTTCTTATTATATACTTCTTATTTTGGTGCTAATTGGTTTTGCTAGCTAAGGTAACGATTCCGAGTTACTCGACGGATATATGTTACATAGCTTTTGTTTTCTTTAGTTTTTGGTTCATCTTTAGTTTGTGTTCATATTATTATGATTTTATGATTTTTAGTTAGTAACATGATAAGTTGTTAATTTTATTATGTTATATGAATTTATAAACATGTTAGTGTTCTTGACAAATTTTTATGGTTTCTTCATAATCATGATTTTTGTATGATTGATGGTTGTTTTGGATGTTTAAAAATGGATGTTGTTAATTAAAAACATGTTAGAATTAATTTGGAATTTGGGGTTGTTGTTTTGGTGGTGGCCGGAAAAGGGTGGCTGTGAACCGGACCAAACCAGCCGGTCCAGGCCGGTTCAGACCCGGTCTGGGTTGGTCCATGGTGGGTCCGGTTTTTGGTCTTTGGGTTGTGTCGATGTTTGATTGTTTTGTTGTTGTTTTGACGGGTTTTAATTATGTTAAAGCATGCGGGAAATATTAAGAAACGGTTTTAGTAAAAATTGTAAAAGCTGCCAAAACAGCCCAAACAGGCCCGTGGGCCCATTCAGGCCCATGTTGGGTTCGGCCCAAAAGTCAGCCCGTGGGTCCCACTTGGGACTTGTGACGGTTTTTGAGTTATCGTCATTTTTATCGTGTTTTGTAATATTTAGCAAGTGGAAATGTTAATAAGTAAAATATTTAATTAAAAAGGTTTTTCATTAAATTATTATTTCTCACATGTTAGAAATTATAAGACGAGATCGTAGTTTAATTTAATATCCTTTAAGTCAAGCGGGTTTGGGTATGATATAATAATTCACATGTTAGAAGTTAATAAAATAACATGTAATGAATATGTTGACTTTTATGTTAAGTCTATGTGATAAAGACTCTGTTTCTAGCCGGTTTGACCAAACGGGTTTGGTCAAACTAAGATCTAGTCAGCCCCGTTTTGACTGATGACCCGTCGCGGGACTCGGGTCGGGGATTTGTCTTCAAGTAAGGTTGTATTTAATTAATGAATTAGCCTTAGTAGATATGAGGCGATATGTTATTTGTTATGATTTATATGCAATTAGTCACATGATAGGAAGTTTTCCCGTGACTGTTTGATTATATGGTTGGTGTCGTGTTGACTAAGTACCCATAGAGAATTATGAGTATATGGCGTCTTGACCATTCTAATTCTAAATGAGTATCTTGGACCATGACATTGATAGGCCGTACTATCTTTAACGAGTATATGTTCACGCTTGATAGCTTTTGTGTCACTGGCTTGGGCCTTTTGATACCAAGCCGGGGGCATGGCATCCTAAGAGTTTCCACTTTGGGAAGGGAGCCAGCTTAAGTACTAGCCATCTCTGCTTAGGGGGTCGCCTAGCAGAGTTTCTCATGTACGGTTATGTAATGAGACAGGGAATGGGTTAGCTGTTGTCGCTAGGTCTGATCAGTCTAGGACTAGGATGTTTTCCTACCTTGTGGTATAGCCTCGAGTTACAGAAGTCGACTATTGACTGTCTAAGAACTTATGCCTGTTTGTAGAGGTATTGGTCTTTCATGTATGTATGATTCTATGAGTTTTAGAAGGTGAGATGCAAGCCGGCTAAGATTGATAGAGTTGGATTCCCGATGTTAATGATTCAATGATTACGTGTTTGATTAGGGTTTGAGTGTATCAGGGCCATGTTACATGGTAACCCTCTGAGCTAGCATACCAGCTTCCCTACCTCGAGTTATAGTTTATTATCGGTTTCACATGATAGCTTTCATATGATAGGTTATTTGTTAGTTAATGTTTCATAAACATGAAAAGCATATCATATATGTTTAAGTTTTGTATTTTCCATATACATTGCTTTTATGTTATTCATGTTTCATTAAACTCGACATTTCGTGGCTGGGAGAACTCGGAGTTACTCCCCACTGACTGTGGCTTCCGTGTTTATATTTAATGCGGTCGAACAGGTGGTGATGCATATTTGGGGTACATTGACGAGCTAGCGAGCGAAGTATTTACCTTGGACCTATATTCGGTTATTAGATTGTATATTATTATATACTCTTTTCATTCCGTATTTATACGGGAGATATGTCTCCCGTCTTGTATATTTCTTTTGTAGAATATTATTTCCGTTTTGTAATGACCCTTTTTATTTTATGACACCTTCGTTATGTTTTATTATCTTTTATGTATTTAAATAATTTTTTTTTTCTTTCCGCAAATTTGAGGGTGTCACAGGTTGGATAATTGTTCTTTACTTTATTTCTTACATAATCGCATTCCAATTACGGTAATTCTCTATCCTTGATTTACTTATGCAATTTCAACCATCATGAATTATAATCTCACTAGTATCATTCTCATAATATTGTTGTTGTTAGGAAATCAATCTAAAGTTAATCTAGTTAAAACCGAAATATTAGTTAACATGTCACATTATAATTTACCTAATCATATAATCGTAGAATTCATCATTAGAATCATTATTAATATAATCACCATAATCACTTTAGTATTTATATTTCATAGTCTAATTTCCTACATCTTTTTCTTATTAATTTACTTAATCACATGATCACATAAATTAGACTTAATATTGTAAGATTAACATTGTGTAAATAAAATAAATAGAGTTGTAATATTGAAATGATTCACAAGTTAAATGAATTAAAAGAAGAGTAGATACCATTTGAACCATCTAGTTGTTTCTTCCTTTGGTCATGCCAAATTCTATAACTTTGTTTAGTGGCCATAAACAATTGTTTGTATTAGTCAATTTCTATCTTTATAACGAGAGTTGGGATGGGAATTAGGACTGCCAATAGGGGTTTAGTGACTTAACCATGCTGAAAGGACGTTATGACCCACTAAAAGGTCGGTACGAATCCTGAAGGAATATACAACTACAAGGCCTAGACAATCATAGTAATTCTAATGTTGGTATCAATGAAACTTTTAATTAGTTTTACATGTATTTCTCTTTCACTATTTCAACTTGATTAGTTAGTTTACTTTACCGTTTTAGATAGTTTATTTTATTGTTATCTAGATAGTTTACTTTATCGTCTTTCTATTTCCGTTCTTAGATAGTTTACTTTATTATTATTATTATCTAGTTTATCAGTTTAGTTAGATAGTCTTTCAATATTGTCATTTAAATATCGCCTTTAGTTAGACTTTAATTGTTGCCATTCGGATCAGAGAACTTCCCCGATCGGGTACGTGACAATCCGATCAGGTAAGTCTTCTGTTCTGAGTTTTACATTCTGCAATTTACATATTTGTCATTTACATATCGTCATTTACATACTTGTCATTTTATTTTCTGTTAATAGCTTATACAACCACCTCAAATGACTCGAACTTAAATGAAAATCAATCCATAGCAATTCATAGTTAACACGTACTCCCTGAGGATCGACACCCTACTTCTAGAGGTGATCATGGGCCGGGTCGGGTCGGGTTTGGGCCGGGCCGTCACATAAATTTAAGCCCAAGAGTGCGGGTCGGGTCGGGTCGGGCCATATGTGTGGGCCATTTTTATTGGCCCAAGCCTGGCCCATGCGGGCTTAAAGCGGGCTTCGGGCCAATTTGGGCCGATTCGGGCCAATAATATTCACTATTCAAATGACTTTAGAAATCTCATTATATAACTAGATCTTCTGTCATAAAAAAATTTTAATACTAAATTATGTGATTTGATGAATATTGTCGATGTAAGCAGTAGGAACGTAGCTTAACAAACGCATTAGTGAAATGTGCATGTACGTAGTATTGTTACGACAACTTTTCAACAAATGAACGTAACGTAACATGAAAAACTAGTGAAATATGCATGTATAATACTATTTAGATATTACTAATTTAAGCAAATAACATTTTTTCCCTCATCTCAAGAAATTATTTCTTTAAAGTTAGAGATGAGAAGAAGACAAAAGGGAGAGACCTATGATTAATTAAGTGCACAATTTTCAGCAGTACAAAACTCATAATGTACTTCCGACCTTTAGTATTTCATTACGGTGTTGTGCAGTTCTATTGTGAATTGATATTTGTTCTTTAGGCTCAAATTTTAGGCTTGTCATAATAATACAGGTAAATAGATTACTACTCCTCCGTAGATGCCAGTTGGTTTACTAAATCTATTAAATTTTGCATATGTTCGGGTCGGGCCGGGCCAAAATTCGGGCCTTGAGGTCGGCCCAAACCCGGCCCAATTATTTGATTCGGGCCATGGGCTTCGGGCCGTGGGCTTTTCAGGCCAAAATTCAAGGCCCAAGCCCGATGAAAAATCGGGCTGGGCCGGGTCGGGCTAGCGGGCCTGGGCCATTTGATCAGCTCTACCTACTTCCCTAATTACATTCCTTATGTTGTTAGCGTAAGTGCGGGTAATTATTATTGTATCGGGACCGCGACATAACCCGATCAAATTTTGGCGCCGTTGCCGGGGAGCACGGTTTTGTTTATCTATGTATTGTTGGTTTTTGTTTATCAATTCTACCATTTCTAGGTGCAATCGTACCTAAATCGTTACTAACTTTCATTTTTGTGTTTTTTCTTGTAGGTTGACAAAAATGGTACTAACAAGGGAAGATCCAAGGTACCGGGTTTTTGAGCTCGCAAGTGGGATCCTAAGGGTCCATATGACTTTGATTGCTCTCATCGAGGCTAACCAATTTAGTGGAAAACCAAACGAAAACCCGTCACACCACCTTCAAACCTTTTGCGAATTGTGTCAAACCTTTGTGAGGGAGGGAATCACCCAAAACGAAATTAGAGAAACCCTTTTTCCTTTATCACTAAAGGGAGAAGCTAAATGGTGGTTCACCCGTCGTTTAAAGGAAGCCACAAGACCTATGGAGTGGGAAGAGATTGTCATCGCTTTTCACCGTAGGTTTAGAACCAATTTGTCAAACCTATCAATTAAATCACAAAATGAAAGTGGGGAAGGTTCACAAACCAATGGGGGAGAGCGAAAGAAGATTCGAGTGGAAACTTCAAAAGATGTTGACACTACAATTTGCTTAGCATGTCCCGTTCAATCAAACGAAACCACCCCAAAAAGCACTTTATATCGCCCAAAAGTTTTCAACCCATTTACCTCATTAACAACACCATGTGAACTTTGTGGTGGGATAGGGCATACACCTCAACAATGTGGGAACAAACTCACACCATTTAACCCTTTCCACCCACAGTTTCGCCAAACTCAACCCACCAACACACCACATACAATTCCAAACTCATCCGTTCAAAATGACCATGTGATAGCTAAAGTAGATGTTAAGTTAAGGGAAGTAATCCAATCCCAACATAATATGTACTCATACTTCTTTTCAAGCTTAAACTCACTCAAATCAGCCATTTTATCTCTCCAAAAGAGGGTAGAGGAGTTGACCCCATCGAGTTCTAGCCAACACACCCAAGGGGGTGAAGCACCATCGATTGTTACAATTGACATGATTAGTGATAAACCTTGTGATCATCCTCTTGGGAATGAAAAGAGTAAGGAGACAATTTTTAGGTTACCCCATGAACTTTGCAACAATCCAACACTATCTAAACCAACCAAAGTCCCTACACATGAGGAGACATCTCGTCTCGAAGCTTTGATCATGACATTGATAAAAGCTCAAGGGAAGTTGGAGGAAAGAATTGGAGAAGTAACTTTGGCAACAAAAGAAGCTTTTTCAAAATTAGAGGCACGGATTGGCAAAACATCTAGGCAAAAAGAAGCAACCAAGAACTCCAAGGAACCTACCCTTGAAGAAGGGAAGATTCTCATTCCTTCTAAACTTAAGGACCCAGGTTGTTTCAACATTTCTTTCACAATGTGTTTTCATAAGGTCAAAGGTGCATTGTGTTATTTAGGAGCCGCTATTAGCGTCATGCCTTTTGATTTCTATCATGACCATTGCCCCATACAAATGAAATTCACTAGTACTAGCCTTCAACTAGCCGATGGATCTATGCATACTCCCGCATGGATTGTGGAAGATGTCCCAATACGGATTGGATACTTCCTCGTTCACGTCGATTTCTATGTCATATTTTCAAAAAAGGAAAGGAATGACTATATTATATTAGGAAGACCCTTCCTAAATACGGTTGGAGCTTGTATAGATGTGAAAGGAGAAAAGATCACGTTTGAAATAGATGGATCGAGTGCCACCTTTGATAAAAAGGGGAATGTGTTGAGCGTTGGAGATGGCGACCTTGAGGCTTTCAAAGCTGCGGAAGCATGATTAGAATGAGATTGCCATGGGTGTTGGCAAAAGGTAAATGAGGAAATTCAAGGACGAATCCAGCTACAAGGAGCTTAAATCCCTTCATAAGGCTTAAGGAGGGATAGCAAAACATAGTCTAGCATGACTTAAAAATGCGCTTGTCGGGAGGCAACCCGTCTTTTTCTTTTTTTTTTCTTTATGCATTTTTTCTTTTACTTATTAGACAATGATTTTAATTTGGACTATTTTATTTGGACTCTATTTTTGGATTTTGTGTTGTAATAGTTAGGAGCATTTTTTTTTTCGTTTTACTTGTTGTTGTGCATGTCTAGTATATCGTTTTTCGTACTTAGAATCGGAGGACTTATTGAGACAAGAAGGAGCTATCCTTGGCCCAAGTTGCCAAGATCACTAAGGTTAGTAAGTATGTGCAAGGACATAGCCAAAAGGTAAGAGCAAGTGGCAAAGAAAATAGAAACAAAAACCGGACCAGCAAGTTTCCCGATCGGATTGCTATATACCCGATCGGGTAAATTGGTTGCCTTGTATCTTGCTCTAAATTCTTCTATAAAACCCACTTGCTACCCTTTGCTTGCTGCCTTATACCCGTGTTCTTCAATTTCAAAGCTCAAAATTCTCTCAAAACCTTCAATTCTTAGTCTTTTCTTGTAAAATTTGTTCCTATAGTTCATCAAGGGCAAGTTCTAAGCATCATCAAGTAAGTTATTTCTACTTTAGTTACTTCAATCTCTCTATATTTTCAGAAATCCAACATGAACAAACCCGAACTCAAATTTGGGGGTTCTTGATTTTGATTACAAAACTTGTTTAAATTGGATTTCTAATGATTCTTACATGCTATAGAGTGAATTCTAGTGATTAAATAGGATGATTACTATGATTTGGATGCCCATATGCTAATTAGGATACTCATCTTCACTATATGCTAAGAACTTTTGCTTAAGTGATAGTATGATGCTTGAATTCATGCTTTATACTATGAACTTATGATCTTGTCATGTTAATTTAGCATTAGTACCCTTAGGTAGTAGCCAAGCTCATGATTTAAGTATATGTTGTTCATCTAAGTGACATATTGTTATGCTTAAAACATCCATTTGTGCTCAAAAGATAGCATGACAATGTTTTACTAAGGTCACTATGCTTGAATTTGTGCCCAAAGCTTGGTATTTTAACACTTATGCTATCCAATTATGTTTATGAATGAAGTGTTTTAATACTAGTTATTTGTAGAAAATGGCACCTACATTAAGGAAATCGAAGAGGGCAAGAACCTCCAATCAAGGAGAGAGTAGTAGAGCACAAGAGGAAGATATAGAAATGCTTGAAGCAAACGCTCAACCCGAAAATCAAGGAAATGCTATGCATGATCCTAGATTTACGGATGTAGAATTTAGCTCACACAAGCAATGGCAAAATTGGTGTATACTTAAAAGCAAAGGTATGAGGGCTACGAAGTTCCTCAATGTTTCTTCTTTAAGGCATATGAAACTTCATGAGCATGTTAAAGTGTTATTTAGGGGCCTAGGTATGAATGCTAGCATGAACTTTAGCTATGAGACCTACCCCCAATTAACCCTTGAAATCTTAAGCTCATTCGAGTTGCATAGGTCTAGAAATAGAAACACCATGCCTCAAGTTCAGTTTCGTTTGTTTAATGATAATTATAGTATGAACTTAGAGAACTTTGCTAGACTGTTTGGTCTCGCCACTGAGGATACTGTTACCTCACCTCCCGAAGGCTTTGATATTAGCCTGCTTTGGAGTGCTATTTCGACTTACCCTGTAACAACCCGAAAAGTACCCAATTTTTCTAGTAAAAATATTTACTAACACTTTTCAGTAGACTTAAGTTTTTAAAATAGAATTTATTGTTTCGAGTCGTATTTTGAAATTCCGAGTTCGTATTTGGAATTTCTGAGAGATTTCATGAAAATACCGTTTTTAGTCATCTTTGACTTTTCTTGACTTTTAAGTCGTCTTTGACTTTTTCTTGACTTTTTAAAGTCGTCTTTGACTTTTTCTTGACTTTTAAGTCGTCATAAACTTTTCTTGACTTTTAAGTTATTTTTGACTTTTCTCGACTTTTAAGTCGACTTTGACTTTCGTTGACTTTTCCCGACTCGACTGGTAAGTTTGAAGACCGAAATTTTATTTAAAAAATAATATTTTTGATTTATTTTTATTTAGATTTATTAAGATTTATCATAATTTAATATAATTATTTTGAATTGATTCGGAATTTAAAGAATAACGTTTACGGTTTTAACCGAACGTCATTTAACTATTCCCGACTCATCGTAAAGCGCGAAACAAAATCGGAACTCGACTTTGGCATGAGTCACCCGCGCGTGTCATCGCTTTCCACTCACAAATAGATATTTTAATTATTTTGATTAAACTAATCAAAATATCTAGATATTTAATTACTTTATCGATCCGTCAACGGAAATTACGCAAATCGAGCAAAAACAGACCCGATGATCACCTTACCCACACGGCACTCTTGCTCTCTAATAGGCCTTGATATTTTCATTACTTTTGATTACAATATCATAATATCTAGATATTTGGTATAATTAACTTAATCGCTAATTATATTTAATCAATTACCGTAAAATAATTATTAATCGCGAGTCAATTCCGTAACAACAATTTCAAAACCCGACTTCCTAATCCCTCTATATTTACAAGGCTCCCTCCACTCCACTACTCACTAACAACTTTTCATTTTTCAACAAATCAAATTAAGATCAAATTATCACTTTCTTTAATCGTTCTTGAGTGTTCTTGAGCGTTCTTCATCCGTTCTTCATCGTTCTTGAGCAAAATCCTCATAAAATATTCATTTCTTAATTAAATTCGTCCTAAATTATAATTCTAGAATCTCCTCTTCGCTCTCCATCTTCTAGTACGGTTTATTTTCAATTCCGTCAAAATCGTTTTCAACATTTAATTTATGGAAAATCAAATTTAAGTTCTACTAATGTTTTCTTGTCATTTCTTATAGGGGAAGATTTTGAGGACGAGTTTGGAGACTCGTATATTTTGGGTGAAGATTAGTAGGAGGGTTTCTTGGTTTATACTTCTTATTTTGGTGCTAATTGACTTGTCTAGCTAAGGTAACGATTCCGAGTTACTCGACGGAGATATGTTACATAGCTTTTGGTTTCTTTAGTTTTTGGTTCATCTTTATTTTTGGTTCATGTTATTATGGTTTATGGATTTTTAGTAGTAATATGATAAGTAGTTGTTTTTTTATCATGTTGTATGAATTTATGACAAGTTTAGTGTTCTTGACATTTTTTTTATGATTTGTTATAATCATGATTTTTGTATGATTGATGGTTGTTTTGGATGTTTAAAAATGGATGTTGTTAATTAAAAACATGTTAGAATTAATTTGGAATTTGGGGTTGTTGTTTTGGTGGTGGCCGGAAAAGGGTGGTGGTGAACCGGACCAAACCAGCCGGTCCAGGCCGGTTCAGACCCGGTCTGGGTTGGTCCATGGTGGGTCCGGATTTTGGTCTTTGGGTTGTGTCGATGTTTGATTGTTTGGTTGTTGTTTTGACGGGTTTTAATTATGTTAAAGCATGCGGGAAATATTAAGAAAACGGTTTTAGTAAAAGTTAGAAAATCTGCCAAAACAGCCCAAACAGGCCCGTGGGCCCATTCAGGCCCATGTTGGGTTCGGCCCAAAAGTCAGCCCGTGGGTCCCACTTTGGGACTTATGACGGTTTTTGAGTTATCGTCATTTTTATCGCGTTTTGTAATAATTAGCAAGCGAGAAATATTAATAAGTAAAATATTTAATTAAAAAGGTTTTTCATTAAATTATTATTTCTCACATGTTAGAAATTATAAGACGAGACCGTAGTTTAATTTAATATCCCTTTAGTCAAACGGGTTTTTGGTTATGATTTAATAATTCACCGGTTAGAAGTTGTATTAAAATAACATGTTATGATTATGTTGATTTTATGTCTATGTGATAAAGACTCTGTTTCTAGCCGGTTTGATCCAACGGGTTTGGTCAAACTAAGATCTAGTCAGCCCCAATTTGACTGATGACCCGTCGCGGGACTCGGGTCGGGGATTTGTCTTCAAGTAAGGTGGTATTTAATTATGAATTAGCCTTAGTAGATATGAGGCGATATGATATTTGATTATTATTGATATGCAATTAGTCACATGATAGGAAGTTTTTCCCGTGACTGTTTGTTTGTATGATATATGTCGTGTTGACTAAGTACCCATAGAGAATTATGAGTATATGGCGTCTTGACCATTCTAATTCGAAATGAGTAGCTTGGACCATGACATTGATAGGCCTTACTATCTTTAACGAGTATATAGTTCACTGCTTGATAGCGTTTGTGTCTCGGCTTGGTGGGTTTATATCCAAGTCGGGGCATGGCTGCCTATTTCATTTTGGGAATGAAGCCAGCTTAAGTACTAGCCATCTCTGCTTAGGGGGTCGCCTAGTAGAGTTTCTCGTGTACGGTTATGTCATGAGACGGGGAATGGAATAGCTGTTGTCGCTAGGTCTGATCACTCTAGGACTAGGATGTTTTCCTACCTTGTGGCTGGTATAGCCTCGAGTTACAGAAGTCGACTATTGACGGTGCTAAGAACTATGCCTGTTTGTAGACGTATTGATCTTTCATGTATGTATGATTCTATGAGTTCTAGAAGGTGAGATGCAAGCCGGCTAGGATTGATAGAGTTTGGATTAACGGTTGTTAACTGATTCACATGATTACGTGTTGATTAGGGTTTGAGTGTATCATGGCCATGTTTCTGAGAGGAACCTCTGAGCTAGCCTACCAGCTTCCCTACCTCGAGTCATAGTTTATTATCGGTTTCACATGATAGCTTTCACATGCTAGGTTATTTGTTAGTTATCTGTTTCATAACATGAAAAGCATATCATATATGTTTAAGTTTTGTATTTTCCATATACATTGCTTTTATGTTATTCATGTTTCATTAAACTCGACATGTCGTGGCTGGGAGAACTCGGAGTTACTCCCCACTGACTGTGGCTTCCGTGTTTATATTTAATGCGGTTGGCAGGTTTGTGATGCATACTTTGGGTACATTGACGAGCTAGCGAGCGAAGTATTTACCTTGGACCTATATTCGGTTCTTAGGATTGTATATTATTATACACTCTTTTATTTACGTATTTATACGGGAAATATGTCTCCCGTTTTGGATATTTCTTTTGTATAATATTATTTCCGTTTTGTAATGAACCTTTTTATTTATGACACCTTCGTTATGTATTCTCATATTTTATTTAGGTAAATTATTTTTTTTCTTTCCGCAAATTTGAGGGTGTCACAGTTGGTATCAGAGCTATTTTGCTCCCGACGCAAGTTTGTGTACCCTTGCATAAATAACTTGACCTTAATAAAATAATAAACCGTGAGATAGAAGGGTAAGATGGGTAGATTAGGATTTATGTTGTAGTCTCTTTGTTCTTGCTAAATGATAAGTACTAATCTGTGTTTTTCTTTTGCAAGATGCCTCCGAGAATTGACAACACGATCTTAGCAGCTCTTACTGTTATTATTCAGAACCAGCAAAATCAGCAAAATCAGCAAGCAAATCCTATTCCTAATCCTATTCCCGACCATGAGAGACACGGAAGTTGTTCATGGGTTGCTTCTCAACTATCTAGGAGCCAAGCCAAAACCTACGGTGGTGAGGTAGATCCCGTTCAGCTTTCGGGGTGGTTACGAGAAATGGAGAAGAGCTTTTCTCTTTATGATGTCCTTGAAGAGGATAAAGTTCGTCTTGCTTCCCACTTTTTAGTGAAGGAAGCAGATCAGTGGTGGAATCTTTCTGGTCCTACTGCTAAGTTGGAGCCTAATTTTGGGTGGACTCGTTTCCGTGAACTATTGGAGACGAGGTTTTATCCGGATGAGTTGAGGCAGCAGAAGCTGAAGGAGTTTATGGACTTCAAACAAGGAAAACTATCAGTTCAGGAGTTCACAACCCAGTTCAACGAGTTGGCTCATTATGCCACTCGGCTTATTTCGAGGGAGGAAGACAAGGCTTTCTTTTACTTGGGAAAGCTTTCTCCCCAGGTGAAGGGAAAGATTAGTAGGGGTTCTATTTCTTTTGTCTCGATTTACAATGATGCCCTATGGGCAGAGAGTTCTATTCGGGAGATTGCCGAAGAGGCCCGTACTTCGTTTGTAGCTCCTAATGCCTTTGGCAAGAGACCTTTATATCCTACTTCCCGACCTTCCTTTTCTCCCTCTTTTCCAAACAAGAGGAGAAACTTTCAGAGTGGACCGGCAAATCAGAGAAACCGTCCCTTTGTTCCGAGCAACAACAACGACCTTAAAGGTCGTATCTGCTTTACATGCAAGATGCCTATTCACCCTGGTGTTGGTTGCTTCAACAAGCCGTTTGTGTGCTTTATTTGTCAGAAACAAGGGCATAAGGCTAATGTATGTCCTGAGAGGAAGAGTACGGTTTCTACACCGGTTATTTCTGGGCGACCTAAGGGTCGAATTTTTATTATGAGCCGTGCTTAGGCTGATGCTCAGCCAGACATCGTGACGGGTATGTTCTCAATTTATGAATTTCCGTGTTTAATTTTGTTTGATACGGGAGCTTCCTTATCTTTTATTTCAATGAGACTATCCGATAAATTACCGCTCCAAGCTTCAGTCGGAGAAACTACTCCTATATCTTTACCATCTGGAGATGTATTTTCATGCTCTTATCTTCATTCCGACATTCCAATATCCATAAATGGATCTATTTTTCCGGCAAATCTTCTTCGGTTTCCTCTTGAAGAGTTTGATATTATTTTGGGTATGGATTGGTTATCTACTTATCATGCTCGATTTGAATGTCGTGACCAGAAGATTATTCTTAAAAGTCCTTTGGGTGCTCGTATTTCTTATCAAGGAGGAAGAAAGCAAACTAGTGTGAAGTTAATCTCAGCAATGAAAATGTTAAATGTTTTGAAGAAGGGTCATCAAGCATTTTTATGTGTAGTGACTACTTCTGATTCTTCTCTTCCTTCTTTGAAGGATGTTCCTATTGTTTGTGAATATCCAGATGTTTTTCCCGATGAATTACCGGGAATTCCTCCTGAAAGAGATGTTGAGTTTTCCATCGATCTAGTTCCTGGAACTGGACCAATTGCTAAAGCTCCTTATCGTATGGCGCCTTCTGAGTTGAAAGAGTTGAGAATCCAACTTGATGACTTGATTGAGAAAGGTTTATTAGGCCTAGTGCTTCTCCTTGGGGTGCTCCGGTGCTCTTTGTCAAAAAGAAAGACGGTTCTATGCGAATGTGCATTGATTATCGTGAGTTGAACCGTGTCACTATCAAAAACAAATATCCTCTTCCTCGTATTAATGATCTCTTTGACCAGTTACGGGGTGCTTCTACTTTTTCAAAAATTGATCTTAGATCGGGTTATCATCAAATTCCCGTTCGGGAAGCAGATATGCCCAAGACTGCTTTTAGCTCAAGGTATGGTCATTTCGAATTCAATGTGATGCCATTCGGTTTGACTAACGCTCCAGCAATATTCATGGATCAGATGAATCGTACATTCAGGGAGTATCTTGATAAATGTGTGGTGGTATTCAGTGATGACATTCTGATCTTTTCAAAATCTAAGGAAGAACATGCTATTCATCTTCGAACCATTTTGGGTGTTCTTCGACGCCAAAAGTGGTATGCTAAGTTCTCCAAATGTGAATTCTGGTTGCCCGAGGTAGCTTTCCTTGGTCATGTTATTTCAAAAGACGGTGTTATGGTCGATCCAGCTAAAATTGAGGCAGTTGTGGATTGGAAGAGTCCGAAAAATGTGTCCGAGATTCGGAGTTTCCTTGGTTTAGCGGTTTATTATCGTCGGTTTGTGAAAGATTTCTCCAAATTAGCAAGACCGATTGATATAGGAGGGACATGGGTATATGCTCAAAATGCAAGTTTAAGTCACTCTTGAAATTTCAGATTCATTCTCTTTACTTTAAGACTAAATATCTCGGGATATATTGCTATTTTTGACGTGATTTCACTTGGAGATGAAAGTACATGATGTTAGCTTTCCAACAAGTGGTCACACGCGTTATTTAGTTAAGTAACGAAGGAGATATGGTCATTTTAAGTTGAGCTGTCCAACTCTTACGCGGGTGATATAAACGACGGACTAGGACACGGATTCCAAGGCTCATGGTCAACACGGCTTGGTCAACCAACACGGTTTCCAAGGCTGGTGTTTTGTAATGTTTTTATTTTGTTAAGTTTACTTATTCGAATAAAATAGTGTGATAATCTTATTTAATAATAAGGTAGTATTCACACTTTCCTAATTTCTATCTAGCTAGTTTAAGGTAAGTACTAGTAGTATAAATACCAAGCTATGTAATCATAATTATTCATACAATTTGAGAGCTTAATACAAGATTACTTGTGTGTTCTTCATAGCTTGCGAGTTATAAAGATCAAATTAATTCGTTCTTGCGAGAGTGAGTTAATCCTTATTCATCCTTGCGAGGTTGAGTAATATTCGTGGCTAAATCGAGTTCCTTGCGAGGGAGGAGAGTTAGAGCACGTCATATCCTTTATATTTTCGTTCATATACATATAAAAACCACAAAAACACGTTAATTTCCGCTGCAACTTTATTAAAACAAAACGAACAGTTTCCTGAACTGTTCAAACCAAAAAAACGAGTGAGTTTTATTCAATTGAGTTTTCATCAATCTCCTATATCAGAACTGCTGTGTAGATCTCCTGTGCTAGGTCTACCAGATTTCAATAAGCTATTTGAAGTAGAGTGTGATTCTAGTGGGCTAGGCATTGGAGCTGTGCTGGTGCAAGAGAGGAAGCCTATAGCCTACTTCAGTGAGAAATTAAATGGAGCCAGGCTGAACTACTCTACTTATGATAAGGAATTCTATGCAATAGTAAGGGCCCTGAACCACTGGGGGCACTATCTGAAACCCAAGCCCTTTGTACTACATTCAGATCATGAGGCCCTAAAGTTTATCAATGGCCAGCACAAGCTCAACCCAAGGCATGCAAAGTGGGTGGAATTTCTCCAATCCTTCTCCTTCTCAAGCAAATACATTGAAGGGAAAAACAATGTACTGGCTGATGCCCTATCTAGGAGGTCTATGATGCTAACATACATGGAGCAGAGGGTCCTAGGCTTTGAGTTCATGAAGGAGCTCTACCAAGAGGATCCAGACTTCAAGGGGGAGTGGGAGGTGTACTCAGAGGGACAGCTCAAGAAGGGGAGCAGATACCTAACACATGATGGCTTCCTCTTCCAAGGGAACAAGCTGTGCATACCCAAGGGACCCTACAGGGGTCTGCTAGTCAAGGAAGTTCATTGTAATGGACTTGCTGGCCACTTTGGGGTACAGAAAACCTATGAGATTTTACAAGATCAGTTCTATTGGCCCAAGATGCTAGGGGATGTGCAGGACACCATCAAAAGATGCAAACCATGTCAGTTAGCAAAGGCTCACTTCCAAGCAGGCCCTTACACACCACTACCTGTGCCAAACAAACCCTGGGAAGACATCAGCATGGATTTCATAGTAGCCTTGCCTAGGACTCAAAGAGGAAAGGATGTAGTGATGGTGGTTGTTGACAGGTTCAGCAAAATGGCCCATTTTGTTGCTTGCAAAAAGACAGAAGATGCAATGGGAGTAGCTGAACTATATTTCAAGGAAATAGTGAGGTTACATGGGGTTCCAAGAAGCATTGTGTCAGATAGGGACACCAAGTTTATGAGTCACTTCTGGAAGACACTCTGGAAGCTGTTGAAAACAAAGCTCCTCTTCAGTACTTCCCACCACCCTCAGACTGATGGACAAACAGAAGTCACCAACAAGACATTGGGCAGAATCTTGAGGTGCATCATTGCCAAGTCTCTCAAGGATTGGGATCTAAAACTAGCACAAGCTGAATTTGCATTCAACAGAGCTCCATCAAGCAGCACAGGTAAAAGCCCTTTTGAGACTGTCTATGGTACTAACCCTCTCATGCCTACAGACTTAGCTCCAATACTCGAGAAAGAAGTCAGTTATGATGCCAAAGAAAGAGTACAGCAGATGATGAAAATCCACAACCAGGTCAAGCAACAAATAGAGAAGACCAATGAGATGTACAAGTCAAGGGGCAAGGGTCCAAAGAAAGCCAAATAATTCAAGGCAGGAGACATGGTATGGTTGCATCTGAGGAAGGAAAGATTCCCAGACAAAAGAAAGAACAAACTAATGCCCAGAGCTGATGGCCCCTTTGAAATCCTTGAGAAGATAGGACCCAATGCTTATAAGGTGGATCTACCAGGTCAATATGGAGTACATGGAACATTCAATGTAGGGGACTTAAGACCTTATCATGGAGAGTCAGAAGATGAGGAAGATTTGAGGACAAATCCTTTTCAAGAAGAGGAGGTTGCAACAGGAGTTCAAGATCAAACTCAAGTCACACTAACCAGCTCAAGAGGACAGAGTCTAGCAAGGTCAAGGAGTCCACAAAGCAACCCAACCAGCAGCCTAAAAACCTACATGACTAGCTATGATAACCTACTCTACAATCCCAACACTCCCAGCAAAAACAACCTACCCTACAGCCAGAGAACAACCCACTAAAACAACCCCAACCCCAACAGACAACAAGAAAACAGCCAAAGTACAATTCAGCCTCAGTCACCTTGGACAGGGTCCATGGTGAGCTTCTACACCTAGACACATCCAACCAATGCTCAAACTTGGTCCTATGGAACAAGACAAGCACAGCCCCATTGAACACAAGCTAAGGCTAGCACAAGCTTGCAAGAACCGAGTTCTAATGACTCAAGTTTCAACTCATTTTTTTCAACATAATCTGAAAACTTACAAGAGGGTGTGAGTTCCTTATATAGAGCCTCACATTACAACTTGGCCTTTCATCTAAAAGTTAAATCTAATGGCTACAATTAAAAGGAGAACAAGACAAAGTAACAAGCTGTAAAATTAACATCCTAAACTAGTCATGTGACATGAAAAGGACATCTTGGCAGCTTGCATAACTGGTTCCTTGCTTCCTTAAGGTGGCAGCAACTTTGTAGTTGTTGGGAGGGACAAAAGAAAGGACCACATAATGTCATTTGTCCTTGAATACCTCCCATTTGCTGAAATCTCACAAGGGTAATAATATGCCAGCTCCTCATAGCTAAACAACACGTTCTAGCAGAGTTCCTCCAGGAGTTCTTGCAGGTTTCTGGAGCAGACTTCAGTTCCAGCAGAATTCCTGTAGAGTTCTTGCAGGATATAGTTCCAGCAGGATTTCAGTAGACCTCCTGCAGGATTATGTTTCATGTAGGGCTCCAGTACGGTTCCTGCAGGCTAGAGGAGTAGACGACCTTTGTTAGTCAGCCCATTATGCACCTTGTTTATTGCCCTTGAATTTATTGTAGTATAGGACCTTGAACTCAGGCCCTCTAGAAGACATTAGGAGAGGCTTGAAGTTCTTGTAGAGTTCCTCCAGGATCCAGAACTCGACCTCTAACTAAAATATTCTAGATGCCCCTATGGCGGTACAACACTGCCTTTGTTGAAGAAAATTTGTCCTCAAATTTCATGGTAAAAGAAATGAGGTAGTATTTTCAAACCATACAATTTCAGAAATAGGAAGAAGAAATGTTCTCTAAATCAAGACTAGCACAGATTTTGAATCTTTTTGCCAACTAGCTTGATCCAAACACTAAGACTAGTTCAAGTGTTCTTAGCAAACTAGAACCTTCAAACCAAGCCTTGCACAGGTTTGAGGGGCGATTCCCTTGAACAACAATGACCACCCTTTTCCAAGATCGTCTTGGTTTGAGAAAACACATGAGCTTAAGCTCTGATACCACTTTGCACCGCGGACTTAGGAGGCACCTCCAGAATTCAGGTGGACCAACAGGAGGCAGAAAACCCCCAAAGGTTGGGCTGAACTCCAACAGCAAGAACCAGGGGAAAGACACGGGTTTTAGGTCCATTTGAGGGCGTCTAAGGACTGAACTAGTAACAAAACAAAAGGATAAGCAATGAGTCATATTTATACAAGCGAAAGACAATCATAAACTCAACTCAAAGAGGATAAGCAAAGGAACCACACTCAAGCCAAGACTAGCACAGGTTGTCGAGTGAAGGACCTAAGAGGGGAGCAAGATTAACCATTGCTAAAACTAGCACAAACAACAATTAACCTTGCAAACTCAGTTTTAACGTGACACTAAGACTAGCACAAGTAATCACATTAAAACCGAACCAATGGAACAAGACTAGCACAGCCCCATTGAACACAAGCTAAGGCTAGCACAAGCTTGCAAGTACCGAGTTCTAAAGACTCAAGTTTCAACTCATTTTTTTCAACATAATCTGAAAACTTACAAGAGGGTGTAAGTTCCTTATATAGAGCCTCACATTACATCTTGGCCTTTCATCTAAAAGTTAAATCTAATGGCTAAAATTAAAAGGAGAACAAGACAAAGTAACAAGCTGTAAAATTAACATCCTAAACTAGTCATGTGACATGAAAAGGACATCTTGGCAGCTTGCATAGCTGGTTCCTTGCTTCCTTAAGGTGGCAGCAACTTTGTAGTTGTTGGGAGGGACAAAAGAAAGGACCACATAATGTCATTTGTCCTTGAATACCTCCCATTTGCTGAAATCTCACAAGGGTAATAATATGCCAGCTCCTCATAGCTAAACAACACGTTCTAGCAGAGTTCCTCCAGGAGTTCTTGCAGGTTTCTGGAGCAGACTTCAGTTCCAGCAGAATTCCTGTAGAGTTCTAGCAGGATATAGTTCCAGCAGGATTCCACTAGACCTCCTGCAGGCTTATGTTTCATGTAGGGCTCCAGTAGGGTTCCTGCAGGCTAGAGGAGTAGACGGCCTTTGTTAGTCAACCCATTATGCACCTTGTTTGTTGCCCTTGAATTTATTGTAGTATAGGACCTTGAACTCATGCCCTCTAGAAGACATTTGAAGAGGCTTGAAGTTCTTGTAGAGTTCCTCCAGGATCCAGAACTTGACCTCTAACTAAAATATTCTAGACCCCCCTATGGCGGTACACTCTGTTGAAGGCAAACTCAACTTGTGGTAGCCTGAGGTCCCAGTCTTTCAAGGATTTTGAAACAATGCTCCTCAAGATCTTCCCCAAGGTCCTGTAAGTGACTTCTGTCTGCCCATCAGTTTGTGAATGGTGAGAGGTGCTAAACAGTAACCTGGTCTTCAATAGCTTCCATAAGGTTCTCCAGAAATGGCTCATGAATTTTGTGTCTCTGTCTGAGACAATGCTTCTAGGTACCCCATGTAACTTGACAACCTCCTTGAAGTATAGCTCAGCTACCCCAATTGCATCTTTAGTTTTTTTACAAGCAATGAAATGTGCCATCTTACTGAACCTGTCTACAACCACCATGATGGAATCCTTCCCCCTCTGTGTTCTTGGTAGTGCCACAATAAAATCCATGGTGAGGTCTTCCCATGGTTTGTTGGGTACTGGGAGTGATGCACTGAAATTATTTAGAAAGTGATGCAAGGAACAACTATGAACTGAACACACACACTGAGCTTGTAAAATTGACTGAATGCTAAACTTAGGACAGATAGGACCTCATCCAAAGCACACAGCCAATGATTAAGGGTTTGAGACTTGACCCCAGCACACAGCAAAGGACCTAGACTCACTTCCCAGCACACATCAAAGGAAGATTACTCCAGCACACAGCCAAGAGCTTAAACAGAAAACAATGTTTCAGTTTTAAAATGTTCTTCAAATCTGAGTTGTATTTCATTAGGTAAAGGCCAAATATAGGCAACAAGGTTTCATCTCAGTTGTTCACTACATCTAGGGCTACAAAGGCTTACAAAATAAGACAGAATAATAGCTACAAGTTTTGCAGAATACTGACATGAAGCAATAAAGCAGAAAAGCAATCCTAAAGAGACAATCTTCCTTAATTGTTTTGCTCAGGCTTGTCTTGGTTGAAGAGTGGACTTTCAGGCTTGGTTTTATGAACCCAACTGAAGTAGGATGGATCCCAAAGTCGTGCTGAAGTTCCCTCACGAATGTTTTGTTCAAAAGGGGAAGACTGATAGTGACACCTTAACTTGTAACACAAAAGGGTTGAAAATTGGACTGTTGGACTTGGTTCCTAGGCTAACTTTTGATGTGGATGTTTTCTGAAGGAGAAGTCCTGGACAAAAATGTAGGGGACCTCTCTAGGACCAAGCTCGAGCATAGGTTGGTTGTGTTTAGGTGTAGAAGCTCACCAGGGTCTCTGCCCAAGGTGACTGTGACTGTTTTGTTTGCAGGCTGTTCTTGTTGTGATTGCTAGGGTTGGGGCTGTTTTTGTGGGCTGTTTTGTGGCTGTGGGAGGGGTTGGTTTTGCTGGGTGTGTAGTGAAGGTTATTATGGTTGTAGAGTATGTTATCATAGCTTGTTATGTAGGCCCCTAAGCTGCTGGTTGTGGTGCTCTGTGGGCCTCCTGACTCTCCTTGACTGTGTTCTGCTGGGTTGGATTGTGTGGCTTGTTTCTGGCCTTGAACTCCTGTTGCAACCTGCAACAAAACAATTCAAGTTGGTCCAACTAAATGGCTGGTTAACAAACATATTTTGCAAGCCTAAAAGATGAACACAAATACTAAAGATTCCAAGGACAAATGACATCATATGGTCCCCTTCTTGTCTCCTAAAGAAGCCAAGGCAATTAAAGAAGACGGACAAGTGCTTGAGCAGCCAATTCTCACGTGAAACAGCCCCTTGGCTAATTGCTTTTGTGCTTTTGTAATGTCCTTTTCATTGTGTAGCTTTATTGTATTGTCCTCTTGTTCATTTATTTGTAGCCTTAGGATTAAACTTTAAGATGAAGGGACATGATGTATTTAGAGTCTCTATATAAGGAGCTTATTTCCCTTGTAAGAAATCAGATTATGAAATGAAAAAAACTGAGGTTTTGAAACCCTTGTGTCCTTTGCTTTGTGCTTGGCCATTTATCATCTTTGCTTAGTGCGACAGAACCTCCATTTGCTACGTGCTTTGGAGCGGAGTTGAGTCCATGCTTCGTGTTCTTGGGCGAAACTACTCCTAGGCTTAAACTTACTTCGTGATCTCGTTTAAGTCATTTTATCCTTTATTTATGCATAAAACTCACAATAAAACACCTCAAAATAGCCCCCTTAAACCGAGACCACAACTACTCATTTCGATTTTAATTTGTTGGTGTTTCGTGGCTCCTTTAGGGCTAGCTCGAGCCAAGGCTGCTCTTGGTCGTGGCTCATCATCCACTTCTCGTTCACTCATGCTAACGCGAAGGTGATGAGGCAAAGCGGTTTTCCGGGATCGTCCTATCCTTAGCCCGGTTTAGCTATATATTCTATCTATTTGTCCTCGTTTTTGTGTCATTTGGGAAGGTCTCGAGTAATGGGCATTTTTGTTGCTGTTGGGGTTGGGTTTTAAGGGATGTAAACAGTCCATTTAGGGCCCTCGCTCCATTTCAGTGCACAACCTCCTCTGCTTGAAAAGGATTTGCCTTCAAATCTTCATCATCTTCATACTCTCCATGGTAGGGGCTTAAGTCTCCTACATTGAATGTTCCATGTACTCCATATTGGCCTGGTATATCCACCTTATAAGCAGTGCGTCCTATTTTCTCAAGTATTTCAAAGGGGCCATCAGCTCTGGGCATTAGCTTGTTTTTCCTTTTGTCTGGGAACCTTTCTTTCCTCAGGTGTAGCCACACCATGTCTCCTGCCTTGAATTCTTTGGCCTTCTTTGGACCCTTGGCCCTTGACTTGTACATCTAATTGGTTTTCTCTATCTGTTGCTTGACCTGGTTATGGATCTTCATCATTTGCTGCACCCTTTCCTTGGCATCATAACTGACTTCTTTCTTGAGTACTGAAGCTAGGTCTGTAGGCATTAGAGGGTTAGTACCATAGACAATCTCAAAAGGACTCTTACCTGTGCTGCTAGAAGGGGCCCCGTTGAATGCAAATTCAGCTTGTGCTAATTTTAAGTCCCAGTCCTTGAGGGACTTGGCAATGATACATCTTATGATCCTTCCCAATGTCTTGTTGGTGACCTCTGTCTGTCCATCAGTTTGAGGGTGGTGTGAGGTGCTGAAGAGGAGTTTTGTTTTTAGGAGCTTCCATAGTGTCCTTCA
>JAIUZE010070922.1:0-13432 GCA_022085475.1 Heliosperma pusillum
ACTGAAAGTTTCAGGTTTAGTAAATCCATGTCATAATTTTACTTTTTTGTAAACCTACTTTAGGTTACATTTTTCTAAAAGTTTCAGGTTACATTTTTCTAAAACTCTACTTGTATCTATAATTTTCTAATTGTCTCATCTACTTGCAATTTTATATGATTTGAAGAGCGTTAGCGCCAGAAATCGTGCTAACATCTCACAGAAGCGGGGGGTATATTATGGTTCTCGAGGCGGTTACAGATTGATAGAAGAAAATCTCGTAAGTAGCATCTATATATTAGATTTTTTTAATCATACGTGGACTTGATATACATGTATACATATATTATTTTTGAGTTAACGTGTAGGTGTCAAAAGGTGTGACCGACTTGAATCGGCACGTAACTTATAAAGAAGGGCACACGCCTAAAGGATCCCGAACATGTAACGAATATGATCAGGAAGTCTTGGCCAACATAGTAAGTATTATTTTTATTAAGACGGGTTTTTAATAACTTTATTGTTCAATTCTTGTATGTCTACCTATCTATTTATTTTAGTAACAAAAATTAAATTAAGTTTATTTAATATATTATAGGAGAATGTTCTGAAGGAGGTTGCGGAAGGGAAATTCACTCCGAGTGGTCGTGACGACGTTCTTGCTAGAGCGATCGCCCGTCCCGAGCATCCAGGTCGATTGAGGGGCGTCCCATTACATGTCGGAGTCACGAAATATTATGGGACAACTAGCTCGAACAAGAAGAAGAAAAATAAGGGGAAGGCTGACATGGTACGTATACCATTTGTTATTGTCATTTAAAATTCACATGTTATTGTTTTAACAAATGGCTGATTCTACATTTTGGGCGTGCAGGTTCAGTTATTGGCCTCCGTGATACTGAAGATGAATTCTGGAGGCAAGCCTTCCGAAGAAGAATTGAAGATGATGGAGGATGTCATTAAAAAGGGTGAGGTAGTGCAACAGATTTGCCAAGAGGCAGACACTACTACCTTGCCAATACATGAGGAGACGGCTGAGAAGATTGGTGAGGTACCTACTGCTGTCGAGGTTTTAATACCTCAAGCCGATAAGGTAAATATGATTTTTTTTTTCTGCATTTGTTCTTTCTAGCAGCCATGCCTTTGATTGGTTTATTTTATTAGGTAAATGAGTCGGAAAAGGGGACGCAACTTGAGGAGACTGGTGAGGTACCTAATGCTGCTGAGGTTTTGATACCTCAAGCCGATAAGGTAAATACGACTTAACCATTTTGAACCTCTGCATTTGTTCTTTCCAGCAGCCATTGCCTGCCTTTGATTGGTTAATTAATTTTATAAGGTAAATAACTCTGAAAAGGGGACGCAACTTGAGGAGCCGGCTGAGAAGACGGGTGACAATAAGGAGGTATGTAGGATATAAGAAGTTAGTATATGCTGTCAGTGCTAAATCTGGTCTGGACATGTTCAAGTATAATAGCCTACCCACCAACAATAAATACTTGTAACTAACTTTACATTATATACTCACTATAGATCATTTATGATATCTATTATATTTTGGTATTTAGTAAATAATGTGTATTCTTCAGGCCACAAAAAGGCGGGTAGTTGTTCGTCTCGCCGACCCTTCATTCAAAGAGAATGTGATTGTTGCTCGGGGTTTCGTATACCCAAAGCCCAAGGACTCAGCGGAAACCATCTTGGTTCATGGCGTACCACTCTTGCCGAAGCATTCAAAAGTGGGGATAGCGGGAGTCGCGAAGGGCTATGGAACCCGTAAACTGCCCGTCCCAGTCCGCGACGACCTTCAAATTCTGGCAGATGCGGTTAACGGTTTTGTCCAATGGCCTGAAAGCCACATTTTCCTGGCTCGTGATCGTAAAATTCAACAGATTGTAGCCGGGGTTAGAAAAATACATCTAATTTAAACCGCCTTTTGTCTTTGTTCATCACCTTCATAAATAGTAAAATTTATATGTTATATTTTTGTTTTGTAGGTAACAAAAAACATGGATAAGTCTAACTCGATAGACAATAATCTTTCTACTACCTCGTCAATACAACAACTTGATGAGGTATTTAATCAACTCTCTTTATATTTTAAGTTCTACTATCGCCTCCTCATTGAAAGAGCAACTTAATTTAGTTAGCCACATGTAGGTTGTGAAAGGTAGCACACCGCATCATTTCCCCACGCTGAAAGAGGTCAGGAGTCTATCCAGTACTAAATTTCATGGGAACGTTTACATGGAAAAAGTACGAACGGTGGCGATGCTGGAGCTTTATAAGGAGGCTGAGAGACGCATAGCAAGCGAGCAATTAATAGTTATTCCGCTCGAGAATGATATTGTAGGGGTAGAACGCCAAGCAATGCTGGATTGGGAAATACTAGCCGTTTGGGCTGGCCTTGACGAGATTGATGTCCAACACCTATATGTTTGGATGAAGTAAGTTTCTTAATAAATTAAATCATGCAGTATTCTAATATTCTAACTAAGATATAGTGTTTTTAATATCGGAATTAAAACCGTCATGTAGGTACTTGAACTCGGTTGTGATCCCCGCCGAGACCAATAATCCACTTCCTCAATACGGATTCATGTGCCCAAATGTTTTATCTATGCATATCGAGATGTTTTCGTATGAAGAACGTGTAAATTATATTGCTGGGGAATTGGCGAACAACAATAAGCTCATTTTTGCCCCTTATAATGAAGCCGGGTAATATATAATTAATATTACGATTCCAAATACAATTGCATTTTTATATGTTTGGTTATGATGCATGTTGTGATTGTTAATAATGATGTGTCTCTCGATCTCTAGGAGACATTGGGGGCTAGCAGCGATCAATCCGACCACGAAGAAAGTATTTTGGTTGGACTCTTTGCATGGACAACCATCCGAGACCTTTAAGAAGTTGATTATTAAGTCAGTTTATAATACTGATGATGATTTGGCACATAATATTAAGTTTCATTTATTATTATTAAGTAAGTTTATGTGACTTTCGGCCTCTTTCCTTTTTTAAAGGGCCTTTGAGAAGAAAAGAGCAACCGGCAATCAACCGACAGAATATTCTGATGATGGCCCTACTTTTATTACGATAACAGGGGTACGTACGTGCAAATACAATACCTTAATAATTAAGTGTATTAAACTAATTACGCATATACATCTGTCTTTTTTAATTACGCATTAAACTAATTGGTAATTGCCTTCTCGTCTCTTCGTTTATTATGTAATAATAGGTCCCTAAACAGCCGGATAGCATCCAATGTTGATACTACGTTTGTCGTTTCATGTTGGAGATTATTAGGCGAAGATATATCAGCATTCCAGAAAGAGTTAGTAGTTTAATGTAGCTATTATTTACTTTTTTTCATTAGAGCTGATATCTTTTCTGCTATATATATATGATCGATGTTGCTAATTATGTATGCCTATACTGTTGTTACCCTACTGATCGATGTCTTTTTTTTGTTTTATCCGCAGTATTTAATCAACACGCCACATGTCCCTGAGTACACTAAGCACAATATAGACGAGGTAAGGGACTTGTGGGGCAAATACGTCCTTGAACATTATGTTAAGAATAAATGAAACTTAGATTATTTTGGAAGCAGATAGGGAACTTTAATTTGTAGAAGTCATTAATTAGAGCAAGTTGTAAGTATGAATTGCTCTGAAAGAGATCATTTTGGTTGTATATATCATTTTGCTGCTGCTGTACATGAATTGCCATGTACATGAATTGCCCTGTACATGAATTGCTCTGATTTATATATAGATATATCATTTTGCTGCTTCTGAAATTGGTTTATGATGCGTGCTGCTGCTACTGCTGCTGATTTATGCAGGATTTTCACTGGTGGCAGGGGAACAAATTACAATTTTTTCAAAAACAATAATAAAAATAATAACAACGGTTTTTCAAAATTCATTAAAAGCGTTGTAACATAATTCCCACCAAAACTTATCATACCTTTAACAACGGTATATTCTAAAATACCTGTTGTTATTAAAACTTTCCACAACGGCTTATATATTATACTCCGTTGTAATTAACTATATTCACAACGGGTTTAAAAACCAATAGCGTTGTTATAATATTTCCCACCAAAACTAATCTTACCTTTCACAACGGTTTTATTTAATAGAACCGTTCTCGTATCTTTCCCACCATAATTAGTCACATGTTTTAACAACAGTTATCTAGTAATAACAACGACTTTGTACCGTTGTAAAAACTATTCACAACGGGTTTAAAAAACAATAGTGTTGTTATAATATTTCCCACCCAAACTAATCTTACCTTTTACAACGGTTTCATTTAATAGAACCGTTCTCGTATCTTTCCCACCATAATTAGACACACGTTTTAACAACAGTTATCTAGTAATAACAACGACTTTGTACCGTTGTTAAAACTATTCACAACGGTATTTTCATTAAATCGGAACCGTTGTTAAAACCTTTAACAACGGAGGCTTTAACAACGTCCGCTTTTTAATATTACAACGATTTTTAACCGTTGTCATAGCCTGTTTATGTAGTAGTGCTTCTGTGGCATTGCCACTAAATTGGCTTCTTTCTATAAGGTTAATGAAGGCAGGTTTGATTTCAAAGTTTTGGGCTTAGATTTGGGGTGTAGCAATACCCCTTGGAAGTGTTTCTGCGGTGGGTTTGGAATGGTCTGAAAGTCAAACCATTTTTGTGAAGATGAAGATGGAATGTTGTTTGAAAGTTGATTGGTTTTTGTGAATGGAAATGAGAATGGATCTTCTTCTCCTTAGATATTAGATAAAATATCCGAGTATTTCTCACGAATACGATCTAAACTTAAAGTATCAGAAGCTTTTGAAATTTCGTTGAATAGCTTTAGTTTCCTACGCAGAGTTCTTTCTAGTTCGGGGTCTAAAGAGATAGGGGTCCCTAGTCTAGAGGATCTGAGCATAAGATTGAAAAGCTAAGATGAAAAATCAACAGAGGTCTAAAGGAATTTGGGTTCCGAAAGACTAGAAAAAACTAATTGCGATAAAAATCACAAGAAAAGGAAAACTAAACTGTGCTCCCCGGCAACGGCGCCAAAATTTGATCGTGCTTGTCGCGAGCCCGATACAAAGATAAATTACCCAGACTAGGCTAATAACAAATTAATGTAATTAGGGAAGTAGGGGTCGATCCTCAGGGAGATGGTGTTTCCTATAAGGTGTGAAATGTCTCGCAATTGGGTTTTATCTAATGAAAATCTGGGTTTTGGGATTTTGATATCTAAACTAATATAAAACATAAATGAAAACAAAACAAAAACAAATGGAAACAATAAAGTAAGTGATGAAAAGCATCTAGGGAAGTAGATTCACACATGTAGATTGATATATTGATGAAATTGGATTTGGAACATGCAAATAATTCATTGTGAGTTCGTAAGAATGATGTGTTCATTACAATCATAGATCAGATGGTCTAGCAGGCTTTTTAGGCGATTTACTAGGTCTTAATCTACCATGTCATGCTTTGTCTATTCAATTCGCGTATGTCTACCTTGGAAAAGAATTCCATTTTAGTCGATGATTTCCGGCCAGAAGTCGTTAACTATCGTTACAATCCAAACATGCATAGACACAACGTTTTAAAGGCACAATTTCTTTTATCCAATTAACATCTTTTAATCAATCTAACATGGCTACCCTACACCCTAGAAAGGTGACTAATTACTCATGATAATGTCTAAATCTAAGATGATGTTAACAATGAAAACTAGGATAGACATGTTTATTTGATTTTGACTCTCTATATGGCGATAATAATGACGCTAATTGACAATTTAGGAAATAAAACAACAATTATAACGTTACTAAAATGAATCTAAGTCAATATATAAAGCGAATAACAATCAAATGGAAAACAATAAGAACATTAAACAAGGGATAAAACAGAAATACCTATATGACGATCATGAACGAAAGCGATAACAATAATAGAAAATCCTTGCACATAATAAACGATCCTTGAATTACAACACTTGTACCCAACAAAGTAGACTACAAAGATGAAATTCTTATTAATCTAAACTAAAGTTTTGATATGGAAAGGACAGAAATAAACTAAGAACTAAAGACTAAAGAAGAAAAATGAGAGAAGGGAGGCTAGTTCCCCCTCCTCCTAATCTAAGGAGAAATGTAAGAAGAGAAGAGAAGAGGATTGTAGAGAGGTGTGTTTTGATATGAGAGCCTAGAGCATCTATTTATAATATTAGGGTTTCGTGGAGAAGAGGTCGGGCATTAAACACATAGGACAAAAGTAGGAAGAAGAAGTCGCCATGCTCGGATCAGCACACTTACCTGATCGGGTACACACTTACCCGATCGGGTATGTGATCTTCTGGAAGCTCTTGACTAACGTTTCATCTTCCTTTGCTTTGACTTGACTTCCAACATCCCCCTTGACCTCTTGAGTCGGGTTTGTTGATAGGGTTTGATGTAAAGCGATGAATTCTTCCGCCTAAATGATTGATCTTCCGACAACTACGAAATTGTCTTTGCTTCTTCTCTCTTTCGAATTAGTGAACCTTCTTGAAATGCCTTTCACTTGGTCAAGCTTGCTTCTTCGAATCATCGGGTTCTAGACAAATGCTCGGGAATATAGAAAAAGGGCGTAGAAACGTCACTTTCCCTACAAAACAGGTTAGAACATAAGAATTCGCCTAGAAGACGACATTAGCTCATAAAGTGGCTTAACAAAGCACAAATGACATACAAAACCGAGCTAAATTGGGGGTTAAAACCATACAAATATTCACTTATCAGACTCGTATTTCATATATTATAATTTCGTTATAATCCTTAAATTTTATGTATGAAATATACCGATATTTCCCACAGGAAACCATATCGACAGATGATGTTGGTTTGTATGAACTTTGCCATATTCTTGGCGGTGAGACTACTGTAGGATGCTGCCTCAACCCATTTGGTGAAGTAGTCGATAGCCACCAAAATAGAACAGTGACCTCCTGTTCCGGCTGGGGTGATCTTTCTGATAATGTCGATTCCCCATGCACAAAATGGCCAAGGATATGTCATGGTGTAAAGTAGTGAAGGAGGAACATGTTGTACATTCTCGAAGATTTAGCAATTATGGCAGTGTCTGACGTACTTAATACAATCTGACTCCATTGTCGTACAGTAGTATCCTAGACGTGTGATCTTCTTTTCCATCATGGGTCCACTCATTTGGGGACCACATTCTTCATCGTGAACTTCTTCCATTACTTTTTGTGCATGTGAATGATCAAGGCAACGAAAGATGACACCAAGAGGTGTTCTTTTGTACAGCTCTCCGTGCATGAGGAGGTATTGAGAGTCTAATAGGCGTATGGCGCATTGTCCCCTCTTATCTATTTCTAGTGGGTATGTGCCGTTGAGTTTGAAGTTTAGAATGGCTTGGAACTAAGGCTCCTCTGGGCTTTCTTCTTCATATGTAAGTTGGTGCACATAGGCGGGTTCTGATCGTCGTTCGATGCATAAAGGCATTTCGATCATGTTGTCTGGCATGTTGATCAAAGCTGCAAGTTTCGCAAGAGCATCTGCAAAATGATTTTCTTCCCGAGGCAGGTGTAGATTAGTGACTTGATCAAAGAATTGGGTGACTTGATCTATCTTAGCCTGATAGGGTGCTAGTCTTTCACTTCGAATCTTACATGATCCCGTAACCTGGTTGATGATCAAGGAGGAGTCTCCATGAACCCAAAGAATTTTAGAGCCTAAACTGACTGTTTCTTGTAGACCAATGAGGCAAGCTTCGTATTCTGCCGCATATTTCTCACCTCGAAGTCGAGTTTGACAGATAGTGGTGTATGCTCGCCTTCAGGAGAAAAAAAGCAATATTCCTACTCCGAATCCTCTTAAGTTAGATGCGCCATCGAAATAAAGGTCCCAGGAGTCCATATAAGTGTGTAGTATGTCCTCGTTTGGATATGACCACATGTCTAATGTTTGGGCATCGTTGATGGGATTGTTTGCGAAAAACTCAGCAACGGCGCGTACTTTTATGACTTTCAAAAGTACATATTTGAGGTCGAACTCTGAGAGCATTAAGGTCCATCTTGCCAAATGTCTGTTGAGGATGGGTTTCTCGAAAAGGTATTTGACATGGTCCATTTTGGAGTACATCTTGACGGAGTAGCTAAGCATGTAGTGGCGTAGCTTCTTTGTTGCCCACACAAGAGCTAGGCACGTCTTTTCGAGAGGTGTGTATTTACAGTCGTATTCTAAGAACTTCTTAATAAGGTAGTAGATAGCTCTTTCTTCTTTTCCGACGGTCTGTGCGAGCATGGCCCCCATGGCTGTTTCTGTGACTGTGAGATATAACCCAAGAGGTTGATCTCTTTAGGGAGGCATTAACACGGGTGGTTTAGCCAATATCTCCTTAATTTTGTCAAATGTCTTTCGGCAGTCGCCATCCCATATGGTAGCGTCTGTTTTCTTAAGCTTTTTGAAAATAGGTTCGCAGATCATAGTGAGCTTTGATATGAACCGACTCACATATTGTACTTTGCCTAGGAATCCTCTAACCTCCTCCTCTGTTTGGGGTTGTGGCATTTCGATTAAGGCTTTGTTATTGGATAGATCAATTTCTATTCCCCTTTGGCTGACGACATATCCCAGAAGTTTGCCTGATGTTTCTCCAAATGCACACTTCTGAGGATTGAGTCTCATGTTGTACTTGCGCAATCTGAGGAAGAATTTACGAAGGTTGTCGATGTGTCCCTTCCTGTCTTTGGATTTGACAATCATGTCATCTACATACACCTCTACCTCTTTATGCATCATGTCGTGTAGTAATGTGTTCGAGGTACGTTGATATGTGGCTCCGACATTAATTAGCCCGAAAGGCAAAACCATGTAGTAATACGTGCCCCATTGGGTGACGAAAGATGTCTTATGCATATCTTCTTCGGTCATTTTGATCTTATTATACCCGGCATACCCATCAATGAAGGACAACAATGCGTGATATGTTGTATTATCTACCAATATGTCGATATATGGTAGAGGAAAGTCGTCCTTGGGACTCGCTTTGTTCAAGTCTCTGAAATCAATACAAACCCGGATTCGCCCATCCTTTTTGTGTACGGGAACTACGTTAGCTACCCAGTCAGAGTACTCAGAAACTTTGAAGAACCCGGCTGTGAATTGCTTATCGACCTCTTCTTTGATCTTAAGAGCCCATTCAGTACTCATCCGACGGAGCTTCTGTTTTACGGGTTTGAAACCTGGCTTGATCGGAATTCGGTACTCTACAATATCCTTGTCGATCCCTTGCATGTCTTTGTAAGACCAAGCGAAAATTTTTTTGAACTCATGCAGGATGTCTACGAAACTGGCCCTTTCGGTCGGATTTAGGGTTGTCCCTTTCCTAAGTTCTCGGGGTTCTAGTTCGTGTTGGAGTAGGTGTCCTCCACAATAAGGCGCCACATAATAAATCTTATCAAGGAATATAATTGGGATATTTATTGACTATATATATGATTAGTCAGTTGATTAACGTAAATCAATAACGGTTGGCTGACTAGAGTTTGACGTTATTGTCGTTTAACGGCGGTGATCAACTGATCCCTTTCGGTCACACCAAAAGGATTTAATCCAAATAGTAACTAATTATTTGTATACGATACAGTTAATTAGTACATTACATATATTCGATATGTACGAGAGTTAATTGTTAGAAATTGAGTTAAGAACTCAAATTCGATTAAACTTATTTTTCAATTATGCGATAATTGACTAATAAATTTTGATATCTATTTTAATACGATTAAATAAGATTTAACTTAGTAATTAATCGTTAAATTACTAAATTAGTTGAGGTTTTGAGATAGAGGTAATTAGCTAATTATATTTACAAGGAGTTGTAAAATAAATTAACTAAGCATTGTGGGACCCATTATATATTGATATAATGGTAAAATATTACTTAAAATGTTAAGTACATATTATTTATTTAATTGAGTCATATAATTGTTATATGATCAAATTAACACTTAATTATACAAGATAATTAACCATATGATCAATAAGTATTTGTGAGACAAATATCAAAAATCAAAATGGATCTAACTAGGCCAAAATGGCCGGTTATGTTGTAGTTACAAGGGTGATGATTTTTGTTCTTGTTTACACTCTTTAGTTACTAATTGAAAGTGACATAACAAGTTGAATATAATCATCACTTATACTACAACACTCCTGTGACAACCCTCGCGAATGCGGAAATATAAAACATACAAGCATGTGAATTATATAGCGGAAATAGATAGTTTTAAAAACTTTTATACATGCAAGTTAAATAAAACGAGGAGTGTCAAAATGTTACAACTAAATGCGGAAATACAACAAAGAGACGGGGTCTCTTAAAATGTTAACAAAGAACAAGTGTTTAGCAAAACTAGCTAATATCGTCTAGAGATGAAACTTCCAGGGACAACGCCCGCTAGCTCACACCCGAACCCCAAAATATCATATCCAAAAAGTCATCCAATGCAAGCAACCTGTTCATCCATGAAAAACATGAACGCCACAGTCAGTGGGGAGTAACTCTGGGTTCTCCCAGCCATATCACATCAACGTACATATAAGGAACATACAAAGTGAAAATCATCATATATGAATATACATTGAGATACGATAGATAATAGCGCAATTCTCTAATATATGATAAGATCATTGGAAAATCCAAATCCGTACCTCAGGTTATTCAAACTCGGGAAGACACTCTTAGGCAAACCGAATACGCTCACTAGGGCTTGCATCTCACCGTTAGCGGGATAGAGATTGATAAGATTGAGACTCGACTGACCAACCAAGTCAAGTCCATGCGATGATCACCAACAAATGTTAACATTACATCCATTCCGACCAAGACATTGACGGTGCCCATATGGCAATGACCCTGATAAATCATTTCAATCAACGCATTCAAGACACACAAGACGACAACTCTCACGGAAATGGGAAACGCACTAGCATCGTGTACATGGCAAGTATGATTAACAGGCATCCACAGAGACATTTCCCTGAACTCATACACGATGACCAATTTCGTATATGTAGACTAATTTCCTCCTGGTAGCACGACGATAATAATACGGTCCTAGTCTAAACCTGGCCAGGATCTCGGAATAACGTTTTCCGATTCGACATGCGATGACGTTTCGCATCCAAGACTCGGTCAATCATATATGCCGAGTACCCCAAATTCGGTAGATCAATTCACGAAAGAGGCGGAAAAGAGCTCAAGCCTCATAACAAGCGGTACGCTACATGCAAATAACACCACCTCGCAAGTACACAACATTTGACGGCCGGGTCGATCAACGCATAGCGTTCAACTCCCAACAACGTCGTCGTATGCCCACTAACACATGCATTTAAGCAGTAGGATACCTCTCCGTTCCGACATTCCAGCCTTACGAACGGGAAGGTAGCCAAGGGAATGAGAATACAAAGCACAAGACAAAATAGTGCTCAAACCGTATCATTTGTAAAAACCGACTCAAAGTGGAAACATACCAAAAACCGTCACAAAACATGTGATACGAGCGAATAAAATGTCATATACTCAAAACAATAATATTATAAGTCGCTACATAAAATTATACGATAAACGAACGATTAGAATTATTATAAATGAAAACCGTAAACAAAATCACAAACAAAGTCCAGCAGGAGCCAACCGGTCAAGCTGACCGGCTGCCGGTCCACCGGCTCAGGCCAACTATCATATGAAAATCAACTTGAATTGTCAGTGTGTCCCAGCCGATCAGGCTGACCGGCTGCCGGTCAACCGGCTGGGACCATAAGGTCATATGAAAAACAAAGGAAGAAGGGGGTGTCTCAGCCGGTGGTCTGACCGGCTGCCAGTCGACCGGCTGAGCCCAACTTCATATTTCAAAATCACGAAAAACTCCAATAATATACAGCCACTGCCCCAGCCGGTGGTCTGACCGGCTGCCGGTCGACCGGCTGAGGTCAGCAGTACACGAAAATGCCTTGTTTCATCAAAGTCGACTTTTGATAATTATCGAATATCATTCTAATTCATCAATACTCATGTAAATACTCAGTAAACAACATCCATCAACAATAATACAAGTCATAAGCTTACTAACTATAATCTAAACACGGTTTCTATCCTAGAAATCACATAAAACACGTAAATGATACCGAGTAACCCTTCACCGTTACCTTTAAGCGTCTCTACTAATCGTCAAGCTCCTCTTCAATAAGGTAATAGTCTTTGTCGGGATCTTGGAGGTCACCACCTACAAATAGATCATAAAAGATGGAAAGATTGAAAAGCGAGAAAGACGATAATTTTATTATCAATATGGATAGAGGAAGGTAAGGGGAGAAGAATGAGACGAACTTACGTGAATTCTATCGAGTAATGAATGAGCTAGGACGAATCAAAGATCGAAAAACAATAGGGAGGCAAGGGTTTGATCTTTCTTAGAGAGGAAGAAATGTGTTTGTGAGTTTGAGTAGGAAATTAGGTTAAGGAGTATGAGTATAAGTAAGGAAAAAGTCAACCAAAAGTCAAACTCGCCTTAAGACGGGATTCTCATGGAATTTTTCGGAAAATCCTAATACGAACTCGGAATTTCTAAATTCGACTCGAAACATAAAAATCTTAATTAAAACTTAAAATTACTGAAAAGATTTCGTAAAAATATTTCTACTAGAAAAATAGGGTACATTTCCGGGTGTTACAACTCCACTCAAATGCATGTGATCAAATTGAACAAAATAAGAGTCCAATTATGGACAACATGGTCCGGCCAAATGGCCTTTATAATGAACAATTGTTGTTCATTTTACTACTACTTCATTTTGTGCAATTTGTTTACTTCTCTCTAAAATTCTTCCTCTCACTAAAAACTCTCATATACTAATATTTCCTAAGTATTACTAGTGTAGTAATATAGTCTAATATTAGTAGTATATTATCTATCTTATATTATCTAGTTAATAATAAGGGTAGATTATTTGGTTCATCTTGTGTCAACTTAGAGGAGATCTTCTACCTTTGGAGATTAACTTGTGTTTCTTCCATTTGTAGCTCAAGAACAACAAGAAGGAGTTCTTGTTGTGCCCATATTATTTCCTTATCAATGTGAGGAAATTTCTTCTTTTATATAAATGTCTTTATATTTGCATGCATGTTACATAGATCATTAAATACTAAATTAACAAGTAATTTAGCAACTAATTAGAGGAGTCTAATTAAGGTCTATGGACTTTCATGTGGTCTCAGAGCTAGCTTGTAGCATGCATGTTCATTTTGGACATTTTTATTAAAGTTATAAGATAACTAATAAATCAAAAATTTAAGTTAAAATACGATTCTGACAAAAATTTTTGGTGGCATGTATACCTACTACCTCAAA